>MDKI01230574.1:0-19062 GCA_005239505.1 Nicotiana paniculata | reverse complement strand
TTAAAATATTAAAATTAATATTTACATCGAAAATAGTATAGAATTTGGGTGTGGTCAAAAAATGGTTGTTCACACTCCCCGTGGAGTCCAAGGCCGTTGTCGCCATGTGTAGATGTGTTGTGAGTTTTACATGATTTATCCTGAAAACAAAATTATTGACAAGAAACAAGCGTAAAATAGTGTGTTATACTAGAATTAACACTGAACAATCACTATTATCCTTAGCCCCACGGTGGGCGCCAAACTATTTACCTTAAAATACGAGTAACAATTAAACTTTTAATGTGGTTATAAGGATATGTAATATAATTCAATGTCAGTTGATAAATAGCTAAATAGATAAAGGAATTAAACTATTTAAATGGATCAAACCCGTGTAATTGCAAGTTATCGACCCCGATCTGGATTAGACTCGAGATCAAGTGCCAAGAACAGTAAGAGCAGCAATAGAAATATGAACAACAAGAACTGTAAAGAGTTAAGATCAAATAAAATAACAGAGTGTTTTGTATTTCTCAGTAATGGCGTAAGCGGTAAATACGTATGATGATAATAATGATAATATCCTCCTTTACAAATGAACAGGATTCCTCTTTATATAGTAGAGGAATCCTAAATAAGGTATGATTCTAATTTCGGAAGTAAAATACATGATTGATACCATTAACCGTAAATGATTTTATCGGTTCCGAGATTTTCGCCGAGATTGGTGGTCGATCGCGGATATATCGTGATTCTGTTACTGCGGCATCGATTTAGTCTGATCTCGATCCCTTAGTCTTCATATTCTCTGAGCCCGAACTTGCTTCGTTACCGGCTTATACTCAAGATATACCTTCGAACTTGTAGAATCGAGTATCCTCAATTTTTTCCGTATGCAATTTATTTTCTCTTCAGTCCTCTTCTCTGTTTCTTGTTATGGATATTTCCTTTTGATAGTCTGCTGATCAATTCATGTTATTAAAATGACGTCGTGTTAATAATGACTTTGGTTACTGGTTTGACAGGATATATTGTTGTGAATGATCTTATGATCTCAGATTGAAGTGGGTTATACTTCTTGGTTCTTTTTAATATTCATCATCCTTGAAAAGAAATTATAACTCTGAATATTTAATTTTCTTCTTCCCAACTTCCTTTGTATCATACCAGCAAACAATTTAAAAAATCATTTGTTTTCTCTTTTTTCTTAACTTCTTTTTTTTCGTATTCTTTAGCCATAACAACTTAAACCATCAGAAAAACTTAATTCACATACATTGTATGCAATAGATCTACAAAGAAAAATATTATATTAATTACTGAATAATTGATGTAATAAAATGTAATATTAACTTGCATTGCGTTATTTTTCACGATTCATAAGTATGTGTGCATATACAGTGAAAATAATCAATTATTAAACAACAACTAAGAAAATATTAAGAATATAAATGTGCGAGAAAGAGAAAAAAAGGTTGGTAAGAGTCAATACCACTAATGATTCTACAAACATAAAGATCTAAAAGTGAAATTTCATATCAATCTTTTACTCTTGAAAATAAAAATTATGGTGGATAAAATTATAATTAAGATTAAATATTCAAAATAAGAGATGAACTAATATTAAGATCTGAATCAACATAGAATAAATTATTTTTATGTTGAAATCAAATAATCAATATCGGCAAAAGCAGAAACTGTAAAAGCTAGCTTGCCACAGTTATACTTCTGGCCTCGAATGAAAAAAATTCAACTGATAATTCCGATTATTTTGGTTTAGATTATTTAGTATAACAACAGATCCAATATTCAGTGTTTTCTTGCTTCGCTTCGGAAATGAATAAGAGCATCCAATAAAAGATGATTTGGTTCTTTCTGAACACTTAGTTATCAATCCCAATGGTAATAGTATTGCATTAGTCAGTGAAATATCTATCATTAGATTAAAACGCAATTTGTGCAAATCGCATCATAGAATTAAAAAGATATCTTAGCTAGCAAAATGAATATGTTGATCAACTAAATAAAATATTGATTGAAAAATTTTATAGTAAAAACAAAATATTTTCCTGTTTTTGACTCAGCAGAAAATGATACCAATAATTACTACTAAGAAGAATACTTAAATACATTAATACCAAATGGCCTTCTAATATACATATTTGTTGTCAAGTTTATTATTTCTTACGTAGGTTAGTGGCACCGTATATATAATAGACTAAGTTAATCTTCCACGGTATTTATGAACGTGCGTTGCACTTTATATGATTGAAAACCGTATACACATCAGTTTGTGCGTTACACATCATAACCGTATACATTGTTATCTTGTTATGATGTGTTTGAAATGTAGCACTTTATATGATCGAAAATATCGCTCCCATTCCCACTAAGTTTTGTGCTTGCTCGAGAGAAATTTTAATAAAAACCCGAACTATTAAACTCTATGCTTATGCAGCATGAGCTTGAATTATAGTAATTGTTTACACCATAATTATTGCTAAGACAATATCAATTTCATAAACTACATTTCGTAGGTTGCCCTGAGTTATTATCTTATTCGAATTTTAGTGGCGACTGAACCTATTTGACACTGTTGTGTATGAGTTACATTTTGCCTGAGGATATAACAAAATATAAGTCCACAGAAGACAGTAAAATAAATTATCACAGAAAATTAAACATTCTGATTCTTTTACACACATATGTATATTACAAATGTATGATGTTAACGTATTCGTTAAAAAATAAGAATGGCTCAAGAGTTCCCCTATCAAATCAAACCAAATTAGCCATAAAGCTTCATACTCAGTTGATTCCTTCATACCCGTTTTCTGCCCTAGTAAGAACAACTACAACACAGGGTGAGTTTCTAAAAATGGTGGAAAAAGAAATTATTTGGAAAAAAGAAAAATGCTTTTTAATGTGTACAGAATTGTTAAGAAGCGCAAAATAATATTTTATTGAACAAATATTGTAAAATTCAAAGATAAAAGAAAAAGGGTCATCTTAAGATAGTTTTCCTTAATGCAGAAAGAGCCTGAAACTTTGCACATATTATTCCATTAGAAAAACAGAAGCAAATGAAAAAGCTCTATATTCTGGACTTTCTAGTTCTGTTTACCAATCTTGAAATTGTTTCAATCAATTGCACTAATATAAGAAAATTTTTAAATATGGTTTAACTTTGACTAGAACAAGGATGTCAAGGAGGGATTTTTGCTCAAAATGCATTGCTACAGTATTATTGTTGTCGCTGCAGAAATAATATCATTTGCTTGTTCATGAAAGGATTCACAGATAAAAGTCTTATGTCATGATGAGGGGAACATGCTTAAACAGATGGTGCACAAACTTGCCTGTTGCGGCTGCTGAAAAGAATAAGGTAGACGGGATCTTGAGATGAGAGACTGAAAAGCTGTAGAGCAATATAGGCGCATGTGCTGATGCTGAGGAAATCAACATAAAGACTGAATTAGAAATAGTCCAAAACGACCTGTTGCAATTGCTATAACATCTGGAGTCAGGTCTAATGAATGCTCACGACCAGTGGCGGAGGCAGGATTATCGCCAATGGGTTTCAAAAAAAAGGAAAAAGTTAAAAGGGTTGTAGCTAGTAGGAATAGAACAAATGACCCTACAAAGGTTTTAAACCTCCTTGACCACTAAGCTATGCGTTTGGACTGTGTCAAGGGGACTCAAAACATAGAAGTAAAAAACAGATTTTGCCTTGCATTTATTCAGCGAATGGGGTTCGGGTGAACACCCTTCTGCCCCCCTAAATCCGCCCTGCTCACGACCTGAACACACGTATCCATTGAAAACAAAAGAAGAAAAAAAAGATATTTGTCTCCCACAATGGAAAATAATGAAGCCACCCTTACATTCATATGATGAAGTTGAAAGAGACATTTCAAGAGGAGATTAGGAAAGTGGGGTTGTTTGCATGCTGACAAATACAAATGAAAAATCTAATCATTTCGAGTCTTATCTGTAAGATATTATATGCAGGTCGGAGTGCAATTAGGAGACTAGTATGAAATCTCTCAGAAAACACAAACTAGATTGGACTATTCTTACTCTTGATGGAAATATATATTCACGCTTCAGAAAAACTCTAGAAACTTAAAGCTTGATGCGACAAAGTGTGGGCATAAATTGCATATTAGTCTATGCAGTTGTTGCAAGAGGCAAAGGCTGGAATTTTGATTTAGTTCTTGTCAGACAAGCAAGATATTGTAAGTTATTTCGAAAGTATCATTGAACCCCTTCTATTCAGAATCATATGAAGGTATGCAAACATATATTCGTGAACTCCTCGTTCCACCATATAAGAAGGAGACTTCATAGTTTGCTCTCACACATATAGAGCAATGAATAAGATGTCATACCTATGGAGCTAACTGCAAACTGATAGTACCATTTATGCATTAATATTAGAATAAATCCAACAGCAAAAACATACCCGCCAAAACAAATTAATAGTATTATCCAGAAAGCTGCACTTAGCCAACTTGATTCCTTATATGCAACCCAGACCTGGTAAAAAGAGTAACCCATATAAGATCAGAAATCTTCAAACACCAGTGAGACTAAGAGCAAAGATAGCTATTGAAAAACTTACCGAGAGAGCCACAATATTGACATAGAAATCAACTAGTGTTGCTGACAGCCACCTGCACGGATATTGAATTCTTAGGTTGCATGTCAAAGAAAGATTTACGTCAAGCAAGTTAATATTCGACCGAATGTATGGGATGCACGCGTATCACAAACTCATGAAGTTTGCTTTCAAGAAGAAACTTTCAAACAAATCTGCAAATAATGGATTGCAGCCCTTTGGACAAAGAAGAGAACAACTTTCTACGCTGTTAGTTTTCCTGAATCCAGGCCCTAAGAATACCCTGTACATAGCAAATTCATGTAACGGAAGAAAAAGCTCATTTCAAAAGTATTTCATAAGTTCAATTTAGAAAGCAAAGAAGAGGATAACAAATACAACATTCTGATTAAAATTTAGCATCAGAACAGCACGTCTTTTCCTATTTCCTTAGATACTTAGCTGACATATGTCACATTGAAGGTAGTATCATATTTTCCGGCGAAACTAAGAAAGCTCAACATAGATCAATCCAGTCAAACGTTTTCTTTTTATATATTTTAAGTTCATACCGTGGAAACAGCCTCTTGCAGAAATGAAGAGTAAGGCTGCGTGCAATAGACCCTTGTGGTCCCGCCCTTCCCCGGACCCCGCGCATAGCGGGAGCTTAGTGCACCGAGTTGCTCTTTATAGTATTATTAAGGATTAAATGATAGTATGAGGTAAGATATCATCAACAGTCTTTGTCCATGCAAAATGAGTGACGCAATAAAATTATCAGACAAACAATTTATACATTTTAAGAGCGCAAATCATTCTCAATAACCTTATCTCAACCTCAGAATCGCAGTAATAAAGATATTCTCTCATTTAGGAATCCCATTCCTGGAATGACCTATACTTCCTTAAGGATATAAGATGCTCATAGAAGATATTGAAAAAAATGAGAAGGGTGTTTTCCTCCAGAGTAGCACAAAGACTTCCAGTTAAGAGAAGTTTATGCCACTTCCCTTAAAAGTGCATCAATTTAGAAAGCAAAACAAAGGAGATCTAGCTATTAGCTCAAACAAGAAAACAAACAAATATTTTAAGTGCTGACAAAGTAATCCGTGTCACAACTAATATCCTCCAAAATATGTTCCAGTCTCCACTTTACTAGGAAAGACTATAGTCAAAGTTGATGCGCATCTGATTAAAAGTAGGAATAAGTAAAGAACTTACGGAGTGAAAACATCTCTGCGAAATGGAGAACCATCAGTTACAATGGTGTAAATCAGTGTCCCTAGCATCAGACAGCCCAAAACAAGAGATAGAATTCTTGCAGTTAAAAGAGAACACTTCCTCCTTTGTTCTGTTTCAGTCCTAAATCACAAAATTTCATCAGATCATTGTAAGTTAAGCTCATTTTCAGAAAGAAGACACAAATAGATGTGTCTCATGATATAACATTGATGGGACAGCTTCAAACTCCAAGTAACACTTATTTGTATCAGTTAAAGTTCTACTACAGTTCTTTTCTGCAAAGAGTAGGTTATTACACAGCCTACAACCACATGACCTGATAATATAATTTACTGCAGGGTCTTGTACAAATAGAAAGAAACATACAATAACAGAAACTTACTTTTTCTGGCGTCGTAATAGGACAAAGTAAATTGGATCCTGTATAGATTCTTGAGTTGAAAGATTCAGGAACTGCAAGACAATGTAGCCGCATGTAGTAATGCTGCGAAGGGGTTAGAGTCAAGGTTATCACCATCCCTGAATATATAGTCACAAACTGATAAATGTTTATGGATAATATTGTCTGAACACCGTTAAGGGCAATAACACCGTGGCATTCTGATGCCATCAAAGGATAATACAAACTGAAAAAGGAAGATATTACATTGCCAATAGAATCTAAGAAAATTTTATCTTATGGAATGGTGGATGCCAAAGGATATTAAGATAAATGTGCAGTCTCACACATAGAGGATATAACGAGAGAAAGGTGCCTGTAATAGTTTGCCAATACCTTATGCAACCTCCAAATACACCAGTCCCTTGGTGCAACATGATGGTGATTGAAGGTGCTAAAAGGGAATGAAATATGCCTAATCACATGGAGGAGAACATAATGGCAGCAGAGATCCATGTAACAATACCAATTAGTGCGGACCGGGATCAATTTTTGCAGTTACACAGACATTAGGGTCATAAGGGAGATATTTAGAGAATTTCTAAAACTTTGCCTTACAAGACAAATTTCATGCTAGTACTGGAATGAAATGGGCCAGAATATAGCAGAATATGTACAGGATTCATGTTGCATGGGATCGAGGTACAGTTGATCGATTGATTGATTGGGTGTATACCAACAAAGTTATCTACATGGTTCCATATAAATTCATTGATTGGTCATACTGTTCATATATGTGAAAATTTCAACCAAGAATTCAGTCTTATAAAAGATGCTTAGAGAAAGCTTAAAGGACAGTCATCATCTAAACTAAAAGTTCATCGTCGGTAAAGTTGTTTTGTATACGAGAATAAAGTAGGCATACCTTCCTAAACAGAACAGCAAGACCGCCCAAAGTAGTGCAGTAATCCAGTTCGATTCCTTGTATGCAACCCAGGACTAATATGATAACACAATGCCAAAACATGAGAGCAAATCTTTTGGAGATAAGAGAAGAGAAAAATAGCAATATGTGACGCATTCAGACCAATATCTTGGAATCACAAAATTGTTGTCAAAGCAATTGAAAAGTAAAGGACCTCAAAGATTCACCCCAACAAAAAATAAAGAGACAAGAGAGTCAAATACAGGTTAGATATTTTCCTAATCGATGTTTTGCTTAAACTGCAGGATGACATTATACATTAGTGCAAAAGAGAACTTCAAATCTCAGCCTAAGGCTATGGATTAAAAATGCAGACCTTAAGATGCTAGTTTTACTAGTATTGGCACAAATGTCTGAGGCTCTTAATGAAGCGTATAAGAGATTTTCAGTTTTCAGCTAAAGGCTATTGATAAAAACGTGAAAACCCGATGCTAAAGTTGACCCAGTCCCCATACTAAAGTTCATGATCAATTCTCAGCCTAAGGCTATGGATAAAAACGCGAAAGCCTTCACTCTATTGGTGTTAAATTTCTTCCAATTCCCACATTACATTAGTTACTAGAAAATCGTGTTATATTAGCACTAGCTTTGAAGCTAGTTGAGTTTTAACTATTCGTCTATAGGCAAATTCAAACATGTTCTCTTTAGTCCAATGCTAGTGACACTGTACCAAATAAAAAGCAATTGAACTTCAGAGTAAACATTCAGAAGCACTAAAAATAATCATGTCATACCCCTATTGCAAAAATGTTGATGTAGAAATCTATCAAGGTTGCTGCCATCCACCTGCAGAATTCATCCCACCAAGTTCAGATTCTCCAGAAAACAGAAGGAACTAAACTGTTTTTTCAAAGTCAAATTCTCAATGCCTAGTTGTCTCCATCACACCCCCTGTGTGTATGCAAGATGCTTTATACACCGGGCTGCCCTTTTCTTTAATGCCTAGCTAATACTTTTCTCCTGACCATTCTCACAGAAATGCTACTATAACATAAGTCAGTTAAGACGTAATTAAATTAATAAAAATCGCGTCATTTTCTAACAGCTTGAAGGTGCTCACATAAATTAATACAGTAATAGCGCAGACAGAACTCCTGAATTCAAAACATTATTCATCAAAAAGAAATTTTCACATAAATAAAAGTATTTTCTTTCTAAACAGTTTAAGATTTTAGATAATGCGATTCCATAATTCAACAAAGTCTACAAACATTTTTTTTACCACTTATCCAATCAAGAAAAAATCAAAACAGAACAGTAATAAGTAAGATAGAGAGAAAAGAAAAAATACGGGGTGAGGAGTTCTAAGCGGAAAGGGAGGCCATCAGTGACGACAGTATAGATTACAACGGCTGAGGCCAAACATCCCAACACGGCGAAGAGACTTTTTAATGCAATTGCCAATGATACTGCCATCTTCCTCTACTGTCTCTTTGTCTACCAGTTTTGCAAATGAAGAATAATTGACAAAGGAAAAAAAAAATGTGAGAAGGTCATTGCTCCACGTCCACTCAGTTTGTGTCACTGTCTTCAACTTCAAAAATTCTTGTATTTGGAGTCATAATAATGGAAACAAGTTGCTTCCACCTTGTTGATCATACATTAGCCAAAAAAAAAGAGGAAATAAACACGTGGAAAAAGCAACTGGCACACTAATATTTAATTCATTCAAGCAGAGACTGAAAGCACATCATTTCCTTTTCTTTTTTTCTTTTTTTTTTTTTCCTATTCAATAAAAACAACAAAAGAATATATTTTCCAAGATTAATTATATCCAATTTAATTGTGGATCAACCTATTTTAGATTTTTGCTACAAAATATATTTCAAGGTCTATCCAAGTGAAATGTCCTGTTGACTATGACAGTTTGATATTCAATTTTTCCTGACCTATTGGATATTCATACAACCGAAACTTAATTGCAACAATGATTACTGATCTTCAATGTTTTAGGTTGAAAAAATCATATGGAAAATACTCATGGCCTTCACTATATATAATATATTATCTAGAACGACTTAATCATTCATTTAAGTCTCCTGTAAACTTACACAATCTGGTGCTACTTCTGCATACCTGAGCTTCAAAAAGAAAAGATAGTAATTTTTCATCCGCTCCATGCATGAAACAAGCAGCAATTTTTTTGTTTAACAAATAATTTCGCCTAACTGAAAGTTCATGGAATGAAGCACAGTAAGAGTTACCAATCCAACTCATTGTTATACGTAGATGTAGAAAAATACAGTTTTCAGAGTATACAATAAAATCCAACCACCCAGGGGGTACAGCAAAATGCACAATTAGAATCTTTCTCAGAGCCAACTGCAAATACAAGGAGACATTCCTGAGTTCCTATACCTCCAGTATCTGAATGTGACAAAGATGTATTTCTTTCCAAAACAACACTGAGGAAATCAATAGAATATGTAATCTTAAGTGAAGAGTATATGTAGTAATGGGTACAAAAGAATGGCTATGGCCTGAGAACAACGATACTGTTGCAGGAAAAATAGGCAACAACAGCGATTACATATAGCACTCAATGAAATTGCTTCATCCGCCTTAACATGCACAACCGCCTCTTTGCTCCGTCTCTGAAATTACCTCCGGAATGCCCTGGAAGTATCTGGAAAACAGAACACGAGATTTTAGTATGTGCAGGCTCCCTAGCTGCCAAATGCAGTAGTTGAATGTAGAGGGATGAGGAACATAGAGTAGCTTCACTATCTGGCCTACCAAAATGCATTTTCACTTCCACAGTCGCTATATCATTAATAGTCGATAGTCAATCAGGATATTATTAATCAATTATTCTACACCCTGTACAGAAAACTCCGGGAAAACCATTTGACGTACTGCTGTCATAATTATCAGATTCCGAAATACTTTTTCAGGTTCAAAGATACTTTCATTGTTACAGAAGCAACAGGCACCATAGTAGAACATCTGAGATGAAATGACGTTCCAACAAATCTATGAGCTCTTGAACTCTTTATGAACCATACGTCAGAGTTACTTGAGTTTTGAGCTACCACAACATATTCCATTTGTTTTATGAAAAGTAGAGCAGCGATCATTGCACTAAAATATATAGACCACTAAAGCTTCCCTGATAACACAGAACATCACGCCAAAGGCTACAGAATATAAAAGCATGAAGTGCTATATCTATGAAAAACTGATGCTACTGTCCATCACTTCCTTCTGATCCTAAATTCTGTAGTGACTAGTGAATAGAAAATTTATCTGTTAAGTCTGTGTAATCAACTCTAACATAGCACATTATCGACTCTATTTTTCAGTATCAAGCTTTTAGGCAGGTAAACTACTGAAACCAAACAAAGTCACCATTGTCTAAGTTATATCTCCCAAATCAACACAAGTATGGCCACAAAATCTATTGAAGACGCCATTAGTTGACGACTCTACTCTCTGGAATCATCATCAAAAGTCTGGTCCTTTACAACCCAACCATGCTTAACCTCACCATATTGATTGGACTTTTTAGCTACAATATCAGGTCAAATGTTAAGCTCTGCCACCTAAGACTTAAAATCTGCATACCCTTGTGAAACTGCTATACTGACGGCATTTGGTGGATCACTGAAGAATTATCACTAATTAAGCACTCAAACCGAGCTTTCTGCTATCTTCAATTCTAATTTCAATTTCTCTTGGGGTCACTGTTAGAATATCAAGTGAATATGTATCTACATTGAATATGTATCTACATTCATACACGTCTAAGTTCATTGCTTGAATAAGGAAAATCATATAGAATATGATACATGATACTTGGGATATTCTGTATTTAACTATTAAGTATCCGCTTACCTTATTAGTATAGGGATTGATTATCTACCATAATTGTACATAGCCTAAGACTCCTACATAAGGAGCACCTCTTGTACATTGTTAATTGATTTCTCTTTTCCCTTGGTATTAGAGCCTTCATAATCTGGAGACTACGGAAGCTATCAGCACAGCCAAAAGTGCTGCTTGCCTAGCCAATATTTCTTTCTTTTATTGTCTGATGACACTCCTCGCTCCATCAATTGGTGACCCTACATCTAGATGAGTGCTTAAGCGTCATTCCTCTCCTTAGGATTGTTCAAGCACCATTCATTTCTCTGGCGAGAGACGTTGTTACTTTATATGCAACCGATGTCCTAGAGATTTGCACCACTATATTTGTTTTCGGTGATTGAAAAAAGGTCCTTTTTTGTGTGTAGTTCAACAAGCACATTCTCTCATTATGCAGTTACCAACAAACAACTTCTGGGAGGATATAATTCCAACAATGCATTTATATTTTGTGATTGTGCATGAATACAGCGAGTATTCGGCACCAACATTGTATGTTTTTGATATAACCAAACTCAAGTTGCTTTCCTTATTCTAAGTTTGAAAGGGCATGTTAGAATATCAAGTGAATATGTATTTAAATTCATACATATCTAGATTCATTACACTAGAATAAGGAAAATCATATAATATCTTCTATTGAATACCTTAGGTTATTTGATATTTAATTATAGAGTATTTATTAACCTTATTTGTATAGGAATTGATTACCTACCATATTGTAGGTAGCTTAAGACTCATATATAAGGAGCATCTCTTGTACATTGTTAAACAAGTGGGATACCATGTGAAAATAGAAAAGAACTTCTCATTGAATTGATTAGCGATGTACAAGAGGTGCTCTTTATATAGGAATCTTAGACTATGTATAATATAATAGCTAACCAATCCTTATACTAATAAGGTAAGTAATATTCAATAATTAAATACTATAATACCCAAGGTATCCTATAGAATATTCTATATAATTTTTTTATCCAAGTACAATCAATCTAGACGTGTATGAATCTAGACACATTCAATTGATATTCCAACATGGCCCTCAAACTCAAAGTGGAAAAACCAACTTGAGTCTGCTTATTTTTTGAACATGGAAAGTTAACTTCGAGATCTCATTGGAACTGCACAATCACCAAAAAAAGAAACAGTGCTGCAATTCTTTTCTCCAGGAAGTTGTTGGCAAATGTTTCGTGGAAGGAAGTGTTTCTTGCACCACAAGGAAAAAAATATATTCTCAATTACCAAAATAAAGATATGGTGTTGCAAGTTTCCAAAACATTATCAATGTAACTTGAATGGGCAGAACACTGAAGAAATTCAAAGTTTAGAGGACAGCGTCGGTTGCATAAAAGTTAGAAGCACCAGTCACCGAAAAGATGAGCCGATGCACAAACAATCCTAAAAGAGAGGAATGGTGCATGAATGGCTATCTGGAGATAAGGGTGCCAATTGTAGGAGAGAGGAGGGTCATCGGGCACCAAAAGGAAGAACAAAAGAAGATAACAAGACACCCCTTCGCTGGAAAATTACACTATTTTGCTAGATAAATTTTTTTTTATGTATATTTACTATACGTTGACTCCCCTTGACTTTTCGATGTATCTAATTATTTATATTTTGACACCCCATGATGAAAATTCTGGATCCGCCACTGGCGGCATGAATTGGCTAGTACGGTGGCCGGTAGCAAAAGGTATTCGAGTTTCTACCAATATTGTAAAAGCTCTGATACCATGTAAAAATAGAAAATCTTCTCATTGACTTGATAAATGATGCATAATACGTGCTCCTTATCTAGGAGTCTTAGGCTATGTATAATATGGTAGGTAATCAATTTTTATACAAACACGGTAAGTAAATATTTTATGATTAAATACAGAATACCCAAGATATCTTATAGAGTATTGTATATGATTTTTTTGTTCAAGTACAATGAATCTAGATGTGTATGACTCTAGACACATAAACACTTGATATTCTAACAAACTTTTTTGCACTTCGGTTGAACACCCACAGACCACTACTTCACATTGCCTCAAAATCATCTCCGTTTCTTAAACATATCGACTCATTAAAGACAAATGAATGAAATAGCAGGAGAGTTCACAGTTAATCATCTTTCTAGTTCCAACAGTAACTTCTCCATATATTTGGTTATCCAGATACCTTAGATGATAAAATTTTGCACACCGGAGCAAATCAATTTCATAATTCAAAAGCTTAATCTTGGAACTGTCGGGTTAGCCTATCATTCCAAGATCAATCTTGAAAACAAGTTCTAAAAATTTACCCAAACTGCACGATTCAAAAGTAGCTAAACACAAATTGAATGGGGCTAAATATGTAACACTTCATTTAGCATAGAATTGCTGAAGCATCAATATTACTTACATTTTTGAAGATATGTAATCATAAACTTGACATGAAAGTTTGGGGAAGCTCTATGATTCAAGTAATATCTTTTGCATGTAACAAGAAAAGAGTTTTTTAGATGGCTCTTGGGCAGTTTATTTTTGAAGGTTTGATTCGAGAAGCTTTTCAAAAATGTTTTTTGGAATTACAGAAACAAAAACATGCAAGGTAGTTGTTTTTTCAATGTTGCAATGTTTACCTTGATCTAAAAACAACTTGTAGCCTTTTTTTTTTTGGCTAAGAGTTTTTTTTACATGGTTTCCTCTTTTTCTTCTAAAAACTTTTTGAGAAAACAAAAACCAAACAAACATCTTTGCCAAGATCAACAAACATTTAATGTTAGTTCCATCTAGTCCGCTAGAAAACATTCTACTTTCAAGGGGTCACATGTTAGAATAAATATGCTTGACATACAATAGACCCTTGTAGTTCGGCCCTTCCCCGTACCCCGCGCATAGCGGGAGCTTAGTGCACCAGGCTGCTCTTTTTTTATCTTTGGGCTCTCATTACTTAAACTAGCTCATCTTATTGTTACCGCTAAGTTTATAGGTATGTAAGCATCATATCTCATACAAGCAACAACCAACCAACAATGATTTGTTTATATTCAAATTCACATATACTCACATATCTTGCTCGTGTTCATTGGCCAAAGCAGTTTTTGCAATAGACAAGAATGCAGCATCAACATTTATATCCTCTTTTGCTGATGTCTCAAAGTAAGGTATCCCTTTTGAAGCACACCATTCCTTTGCTTTCTTCTCAGAAACCTGTTCAGCATGCAAAGGATAAATCAATTACAAATGTCGCACAGAATATGAAAAGGAAAATTCTCATAGGATCCAAAGACCATAACTTGAAAACTTTAGCACTACGATTGTCTTACCACTCTGCTATTTCCACCATCTATATCAATCTTGTTCCCCAGTAATATGAAAGGAAATGTTTTTGGGTCTGGTGGATTAGCCTGCATATCAACAAATTCTGTCGGTTAACATGGAACAGAGCAAGTCTTAATTCAACAAGCACCAACACAATATTTGCATGACGAAATGATAATACATTCCAATGTTACACCAGAAGAAGTCCAATTAAGATCTGAACATATAGACCATATGTGAACACTCTTTAGATACACACCATAATCCCAAACCTTTACTTGTTGGGATCTTACACAGGAAAGAAATTGCAGGAATCATCTACCTCCGTAAAATACTCAATGTTAGGCTTAAAACTAATTTCTCTTCTAAAACATGCAGGCCTAGTAAATATAGGGCACGATGGAAGAAGAAGATATATATATATATATATATATATATATATATATATATATATATATATATATATATATATATATATATATATATATATATATATATATATATATATATATATATATATATATATATATATATATATAGGCGATATTAAGGAGTTGGGATTAAGTTTTAATCATGTTAGTATGATTACTTTAGGTTCATTATTGTCTAGGAGTCAGATTTATGCCTAGTAGAAAATATGGATAACTTCTAGTGCTTTTTATTTTTAATTTACATAATATGGGACAGAGATGAGCTTAAAATGGAGCAACATGGACTATAAGAATTCATATAGCCAACCAAATTCAGAGATATGGCACATTGATTCATCTGCAGGGAGATCATTAAACAAAACGCTGCACTGTACTGTTTGGTTTTTATAATTATACGTTTGCATATTCGTGTTATCTCATTTCTACATATACACACAACCAAAATGAAGCCTTATTTCCTAATGTCAATTTCCCATTTTTACAGACAGATATATGAAGGGAAAGCAGCAAGCCCTTTTGTTGGTTTTGTTCAATTTTGACTCTCTTCGTCTTCTAACAGCAAGGTTTAAGCATTAAATACATGATTATATTTTGACTATAAATCCTTCTTCTGTAAATTTTTCCAATCATCTTGCAGACTTGCACATTCTTCATGTACATGTTGCCACTTAGACGGAAGAATTTGGGTAGTACACCAACTGAAGCAGCCTAATAAGACTTTGATGCACCAACAACAAACCAGCTGGCAAACTTAACGCTCTTTCTGCTCTCATTTTCTCTCTTCAATTGGTTCACAAGTCTGCTTGATGCTTTAAACAAAAGAGGATGTGGAGAATAGAAGATGGAGGGCATTTCTACTAACAGATAACTAGTTAATCTCTGCAATACCCAGTTCAATTCCTAAATAGGTATGCCTTTATTTCTTGGTCTTTTGATTATAACTTATAAGTTGCTCATGAGTTCCATATACCAACAGAACAAACAATGCACTTAAGATCAGTTCTACCCCTAGTTGGAACACAAAAAATAACCCCCACCGGGATTCAAGGAAGAAATGTCCATCCTAATCATCTCAGAAGTGTTTGCCTACATGTCGATAACATGACTCTTAGCAACGTATAAAACAGTCAAGAGATCCTAATTCACTGAACAAGAAAAAACCACTGAGACAAATGAATCCACGAAGAATAATCACTCGACCTGTTTGAGAAATTCTTCATGCCAATTGTCAAGGTTATCAAAGGATCTCATAACATTGACATCATAGACCAAAACACAGCAATCTGCACCTCTATAGAATGCAACTCCAAGACTCTGAAATCTCTCTTGGCCAGCTGTATCCCATATCTACCAAACCAGAACACAAACACATTCAGAAAATACATAATCCCCAAAAATGGTTCAGCTACTCTTATGCATTTAAAAGCACGTAAACATCAGAATATTTTTCACATATAAATAACCAAGAAACTCACTTGGAGAGTTACAAGCCTGTCATCAATTTGAAGCTCCTTTGTCACGAAATCAGCTCCAATTGTAGCTTTATATTGCTGGCTGAACTTCTTGTGAACATATCTTTGCTATTGGTCAAAGATCCCACATATCCAAATACTTTTAAAAAGCATAAATCCACCCATGAACAGTGATCACAACAAATAGACAGTAAACAAAAGAGCCCAAAACAATACTCCCTCTGTCCCAATTTATGTGATACCTTTCCTTTATAGTATGTCACAAAAAAAATAACACCTTTCTATATTTAAAAAATGATTTAACTTTAATTTACCTTAATGATCTGTGCCCAGTCAAACAAGCTGACGGAGAGAGTAAATACTTAATAGGTATTTGCAATGCAAAAAAAAAATGGACAAATAGTAAGGTAACTATAACTTGAAGCTAATAATAGAAAATTGATTAATCGAAATACCCAATTCGTAAATTTAAAAAATAATAATAATAAGCTTTGACCTCCAATAATTAGGGAATGTGGTAGAGAAGGATACTGATTCATTAATGACGTTTTACCAACCCTGAAAACAGATAAAAAAAAAGAAATTAAATTAGCATTATATACTCTTCCAAATGACTAGTCCTGGGATCAGAAATTTCTCAAATTGTATGAAGTTATAATGAAAAGAAAAAAAAAAGGAACGTACCCACTATCGCCGAGGACGATGACTTTAAGCAAGGTTCTCCTACGCATAGACATGGTGAAAAGAAAATCAAATTAACAAAAGGTGAACCCTTTTTTAGGTTTGTATTTTCCCTTTTGGAATTTGGGATTTCAAATCTGGGTTGACAATTTTCAGAAGAAAAGAAATGGGGTTGTAGAGAGAGAGCAGGGAAAAGCGGCGCCAATTTCGATATTTTCAGACACCCATTTGTTTGACAGATAAGCAAATACTGTGTTAGTAATTACTAGTAGTACATAGGAGTAGTATTACTTTTTTCCACGATTGTTATGTAATTATTAGACTATATAATATGATTACTTATATACGGATCAAAAATAAATTTCGATTAAAATTTAATTAAACCCATTAATAAAATTATTAAATAATATTCGAGTCCCTTATTTATCTCACTTGATTAAATTATGAAAAAAATTCATAAAGCACTATCTTTTAGCGGTAATTAGCTATTTATAGATACCATTTGCTATATTACGGATTATAAATATCTTTTTTGTTGTATTCGAGTGTATTCAACTGTATTCATGCCTTTTTAAACGGAAAGTGAATCAATTAACATAATAGACTCCTAATATAACTCAACATACTCAATTATAACACACAAATTTTATATTTTCAATTATAAAAAAGATTCTCAACCGAAAATTAGCCAAAGTATATAGCAATCTTCAGAGAAATTATATAATACATCTGAATACATAAAATATATTAATTAAAAAAACATATGAATACATTTCAAATACATAGCAATCTTCGGAGAAATTATATAATACATATGAATACATATATTATATTAATTAAAAAAATATATGAATACATTCATGGCATGTAGCGAGACGATGAATAGAACGAAATACATAAATCAAACTAAAAATATCTGAATACAACTACATACATCAAACCGAATATATCTGAATACAACGACATACATCAAACTAAATACGTCTCTGAATACAACTATATACACATTTGATGCCATATGAATACAGTCGAATACACTCGAATGCAACTTATTAGATACAGTCGAATTCCTTTGAGGAATCTGATTCCGATGACGATGAAGATTTCTCCGGCAGCGATTCCGATGTCGATGAAGATTTCAATTGTGTATCATTCAACTTTTATTGGCTGGTCGGCGGCTGCCGTTTCTGGGGCAGTGAGGCTAAGTGGGCCTGTGGTGGTGTCTTTTTGGTGGATGAAGATGGATGTTTTGAGAAAAGGGGTTAGCGGCTTGGTCTGGAGATGAGGAGATGATGGTGGACGGCAGTGAAGGAGACAGAGGGGGCAGCGGTTCTGGTTGATGGGGGACGGCAACTGCTCCGGCGGAATTGGGGGTGGTGTTTTCCGGCGAGTAAGGCTGAAGGACTTTTTGGTGGCGTTGATTCGCCGAATTCCGGCGAGAGGATGGGGCTGGTGAGGGTGACTGCTCCAGAATTTTTGTAAACTGTTTGTATCCTGATTAAGGGTGTTCAAAATCGATCCGAAACCGAAAACCGAATCGAATCGAAGCTTAATGGCTTACTGGTATCGGATTAACGGTTTAACGGACGGGGAACGGATTGGGATTTTTTAATTAACGGCTTATCGGATTGGGGGCGGATTATTCAATTTTCTTAACGGCTAATCCGTTAACCCGTTAAGAATATAAAATTTATTTTTATCCATATATAATTATATATTATATATTAAATATCAAAAACAAAAACACAAAATGACAAAAACCCTTCCACTCTCCTAATTCTTAAACAAACAGAAACCCTAAACTTAATTCCTAATTTCCTATTTCCTAATGCCTACTGCCGTGAGCCGTCGCCCTTCTGGCCTACTCTCCAGTCTCCACTCTCCAGTCTCCACTCTCCTCCACGGATCGACCTCGAGCCCTCGTCCTCGTCCAGTCTCCTCGTCCTCGTCCAGTCCGCCAGTCGTCCTCGTCCTCATCGACTTCACTTCACCAGCCGACGCCCGACAGGCGACAGCCGTCTGCCCGTCTCCGGTCTACTTGTGACTCGCCGTCTCCGGTCTGTCTCTCTATATTTCGCCTAAAATCTGGTAAGTTTATTTTCTTGTTGATGTCTTCAAAATCAAAAGTTAAAG
>ML357374.1:0-84485 GCA_005239505.1 Nicotiana paniculata | reverse complement strand
TAGGTTAAGGAATTAAATTGATTGATTTACATTAAGTAACAAGCTAAACCTAGTTGACTAATATGAACTTAATACATTAACCTTTAATTAATTAACTTAACCATAGTTAAGAACAACTAATAGTTAATTAAAGAACATAGTTGGGATTAACTAACCAAAGTTAATGCCTAGTTAACTAGTGAACCTAACTAGTGTTAGTTAACTAGAGCTAAATAATAACCCAAGTGAGCTTAACCTAGATTACCCAATGGTAAATTCGGGGAATCCAAGGGGTACATTAGGTAACTCAGTTTAGGAAATCAGATTTTTAAGGATAAAAATATCTTTTCTAAAGTAGGAAAGTTCTAGAATAGGGGCAGTTGTCCTAAAGATAAGAATAACAGTTGCCCTATGTACTATTTTAGCCTCTTGGATGAAGAATATGCCAAAGCATATCCCATCCTTGAGCTCCCATAAATAGACTTTCTTTTTACATATTCTGGACTTTTTTTTTGAACAAAAAAAGGCCCTTGCTGAAAATCTGGATACAGAAATTTCATATACAAACACAGTAGAAATCCTATACTGAAAGAACACTCGATTAGGTATAGAAATATCTGAAAAATCTGATTTTCTTCAGTCTTGGTATTCTTGAACTTGGGTGGTAGCTGACTGGTTTTTCTGGGTTTTTAAAAGTTTATCTGGTTGAAATCTGTTTTTCTTGCTGGTCTTGCTTCAATTTCTGGATTTCCAAGCTTTCACTGTCTGGGTTTCTCTACTGTTGGTTTTGTTTCCTGTTAGTTGCTGTGTTGATCTCCAGTTTTTAGCATTTGACCTTTATTTGGTCAAATTTCTATTTCTTTTACTCCTAAAAAGGTATGTATTAACTCATCTTTTCCTAATGAAATTTCTTGAACTGAAATCTTCTTCTTCTTCTCCCTGCTTAAACTAGTTGTCATTGATGAATGAGGTTATCTCTTTTGCTTTATGTAAATGTGACTGTATAGATGTTTATTAGCATATTAATGAACCTGTGAATGTGATAAATACTGTTTTGTTGTTGGTATTTCTTTGCTGAAATATTCTGTATATTTCAGGCCAAATGTATATAAATATGGTAAATATTCATAGTTCCATACTAAAAAATAAGGCTGCACTAAGGTGTAGAATTGACCTTCTTTATGGTCAGGTTCTCCCTATAGGTGTGCAAAAAATATGCTTTCAATTGAGTATCTTTGGTCAATAAAGAGATTCAACAAGCAAATCTCTAGATAGGTTAGTATTAGCACTAGGGTAGATGGATTTGAACTGTTAATGGTCAAATTCACCCCATGATAGTGCACAAAAGTAGTATAAATTGTACAAATTTACCCTTCAAAGGGTATAAAGTAGGTAGTTAAGAAGGCCTTTAGAGCAAAGAATCTGAGCCCATAAATGGCCTGATTCATTCTCTAAAAAGCCAAGAGCAGTCAAAGTATTCAAATGAATACTTGCTGAAATATGGATATGACTGTAAGGGTCAAAAATGGTGGAATCATCAGAAAGAATGTGACCCTTTCCATGGTTAGATTCTTTTCAGCAAATGCACAAAGTTTTCGCTTTGGTATCATAAAATCTCACATCAATAGAGTTAAGTCTGACCCACGTCATGGTCAGATTTGCTCTAATAGATGCATTATACATCTATATTGAGATGATTAGAAACTATAAAAGAAGAGCTGCAAGTGTAAAGTATCCGGATGAGAAGCAACCCATTAGGATTTTTCTTTAGCTCCTTCTTAAATATTCAAAACTGTATTCTTACAGAAGTTGTATTTTTTTTTCTGTAAAAAGAAAAATTGTAATTATTCATTTCTACATTCTGGGACTTTGTAATCTAAGATGGGACTGTATATTCATTTTCAGCGTTTTAATATATACTGTTCATGCTGATCTCTAAGGCAATCCCTTGGAATTTCTAATCTAGTCCTAATATAAGAAGTAATACAGTGTTGATAGGTGTTTAATCAAAAGAAGAACTTGTATTTTCTTAAATCATCCTGCATGAAACTTTGAATGAATATTTACTGAATCTTTTTTTTAGAAAGCATTCGTTTCAAAAATCAGTTGTTTTCAATACAAGTAGAAATTAGTAAGATTATTTCCAGTTCATTTCATATCTCGAAAATGTCTTTTGAAAATCAACATGGGAACACTTCGAATACGTTCTAGTCTTAGAAACACAGGACTAGGTTATTATTAATAAATCTGCCTGAGTTTATGTTATTTCAGAAATTACAAAGGCCCGGGAAATAAAGTAATTCTAGCTTACAAATTCAAAGCAGAAAATCAGTAGATAATGTGTTTTATATGTTTGTGTATATATAATGTGTTTCTCAATGAACATATTTGATACCATTTAGCATATTAGAATGTAAAAACCTTTAAGATTTGATGGAGAACCGAATTTCCTAGCTAATATTCCTCTTGCAAAAAATAGTCACAATTAGGATGGCCCAGGTGTTACAAACGGGGCTAAATGAGGCCATAGCCCACAAAACGCCGTCTCTAGACTAATGTACACCATTTTTAGATGATATTATAGGTAAGATGATACTTTTGGTTCGAAACTTGATAAAAAAATCGATCGTGACCTCAAAAATGACCTTAAACTACATTCGGAAGTGGCAACTCATGCCCCCGACCCTCAACTCCAAACAACTAATAAAAATGCACATAGCAATCACGGGTGCATTTCACGTGACGTGTTTACCATGTGTTCAAAAACAACAAGTGCACGCCATCGTGACTTGTCCCAGATAAATCCATAAACGTCCTAATCAATCTTAAAACTAAAACGCTCTTTCGAAAAAATAGAAAACGTAAAGAATGATCGAACCTTGCCTCAAATAGGCACTATAAAACCGTCGTGACTATATTTATGACTACGTAATCTACACGCGAGTGCGACAATTCATGTCCCCGTCTTCAACTTTAAACTAATAAAAATCACATGTTGTAATTACAGGTGCATTTCATGTGGCGTAATTGCAATATGTCCAAAAACAAATAAGTGCACGCCATCGTGACTTGTTTCAAGATAAATCCATAGATACTAAAAGCGGCTAAAAGTGAAAAAGGCTAAAAAGCACAGTAGGTTTAAAAATATGTAAATAATTAGATAATTAGACCAAGTATTAATAGTTTAAGCGACCGTGTAGGAACCACGGAATTCGGGAGTGCCCAATACCTTCTCCCGGGTTAACAGAATTCCTTACTCGGATTTCTGGTCGCAGACAAATCAAAATAGAGTCAAAATTTCCCTGATTTGGGACTTTAAAACAAAACAGTGTCCCGGAGCATCATCAAAAATCCGGGTGGCGACTCTGAAATAATAATAAGTCCCAAAACCGAATAATGTCACTTTAATTGGAAAAACTTCCTTATTACCCCCACCAATGAAAAATGAGGTGTGACATACGGCAGTATCAGTTCCTTCGGTGTGATTAAGTTATGCAAGTGATTTGTGCTAGTGTGTGCGGGGCTTGTCGGTCATCGTAATGGATTCCATGTGGGAGCATTTGAGTGCTATGGCCTGTCAGGTGTAGGCGGATCCCAGAAGGGTTATGGTGGTATAAACTACTACTTAAGGATTTGCATGTTGGGTGATTGTTGGAATTCACTCGTGTGTTGAGATGGTACTCTTGGATTGAGTTTAGTAAAAGGTTTCTATATGATGAAGTGTTCACCCTATTCTTGCGCTACCTCATATTAACATGTTAGGTGCGGTAAACAGTATGTAACTGGGAGTAAGAATCGAGATTGTGGTTCGGTGTTAATAAGGATGTCATAAGCTCGGAAGAGCAAGAAAAAGTGACTTGAAAGTTCAGAGTAAGCTGGTGTTATCTTCAGTGTCACCTGAGATCGATATTGGTGAAAGAGGCTTTGTACCCTGGTCATGAGTTCTTGATGTGTTGTGCAGTATTAGTGTGGTCGGTGATGCGAATGTGCAGATTTGTTACCTGGTGTGGAAAGTCGTGGGAGCGTAACCACGAGAAGATTGTACAAGTGTGTCATGTAGTCACTTAATGGATTGAAGATTTGGACTGAGTATAAAGAAGTGCAATATTTCTTATTTGAGAGTTTATGCTTGGAAGGCATTCAGTTCATTTGGTTGTGGGTTGTGGGGTGTTTGTCCCGGCTATGATGGTTGTTCTTGCGTATTATGAGAGGAAGTGGGTTAATATGGACCCAGGTAAGGCTATTGGCCTAGTTTGGTGCGAGTAAGGTAGACTTGATGCTTGTGGATAGATTTAAATATGATTATGGGCTTCATGTGAGGCAGATATGTTCATTTCAGTATAGCGCTCCTCAAGGAGGGGTGTTGGGATATCAGGTGTTGTTCTGTCTTCGTCAAATTCATGTGACAATATGATTGTGCCGTGTGAGTTGTGAAACAGCTTGATAATTTCTTATGAGTTGAGATCTCCGTGTGGTGATGATGTTATGAGAGCAAGACAACTCTTGAGATCTAGAGTATATATGTATATCGCACCTCAGTTGTGCTTGAGCTTTGCGGGCATATGGCTTTATCAGTCTCCCCAGGATGGTATTATGCACCTAGCGTGCTTATGGTCGATATTCAGTAATCTGTAATAGTGAACAATTCAGATGCGTGTATATTTCCTTATGTGAATTTTATGATGGGATCGGGTGGCACGGCGCCGTGGGTATGTTATTGGGATCGGGTGGCACACCACCACGGGTATGTTATTTGGATCGGGTTGCACGCCGCAACAGTGTGATGATGAGTAAGTTTCCTATATTTATTTTCTTATGTTTTACTTCCTATTTTCTGAGAAAAGTTCATATTAGTTGTGTGAGTTGAATAGTCCCTTCCTGAGTCGTTCTTATTATCATGTTCGAGTTATGGCCTATTGGCGCGATGTGGTATCATGTAAGACTGTTGGTCATGTTTGGGGTGATTTGTTGTCTGAGCAGTTCATACTGAAAGAGATGAGATTATCGGATCAGGGATCAGTGCGATAAGGTTATGTGAAGTGTATATTAAAGAACAAATACCATTATTTGGTTCGTAATGAGGTGATGATTCTAGTGAAGAGGAGATATTCAATGAGTTAACTAGGCAGTTGATTATGAATTTCTACACATCTCCTCCGTTGTGGTGGTATCGCCAGGATTTTTGCAGGATGTATATATACATCATGAGGTGCATTGGGAGCATCAGATTCATGGAATTTTGGCTATTAAGGTTCAGGGAGTTTCATTGTGGCCAGATGATGAAGTATGTAGTGCATGGTGCTAATTCAGCAAGGGTATGCAGTCATATTCTGGTATGTTGTGTGGTAGTTGATACGGTGTTTATATATTGGAACTAGGCCTAGCAGAGAAATTTCAAATGTTGGAACTGGATTCTGAGCTTATTATATGGATAAAGAAGAAATCTTCAGATTTGATCAAGCTAATATACTCGACTGGGTTGTGCTAGCACGGGCAGGTGCTCGTGGTGTTAATAAGTGATTTTAGATAACTCCAGAGCAGTTCTTAGCACGTTCGAGGACGAACGTCTGTTTAAGTGGGGAAGAATGTAACAACCCGACCGGTCGTTTTGAGCTCTAGCGCATCATTCAGCGGTTTGAAGTCGTGAGCAGCTCCATTTCAGGTATTATAACTTGTAGGTGTGGTCGGAATTGAATTTTGCAAAGTTTAGAGTTGATTTTGGAATGAAAATTCTCATTTCAGAAGCCTTAAGTTGGAGAAACGGACTAAGATTAGAATTTTGAGTAAACAACCTCAGAATCAGGATTTCAAAGTTCCTGCAGGTTCGTATGATGATTTCAGACTTGGGCGTATGTCCGAATCGGATTTTGGATAACCCGGGAGCATTTCGACGTATATTATGGAAGACAACATTTTAGAAGAATTTCATAAATTTGTCCTGTAAGGCATTTCAGAGTTATTGATGTCCGTTTGGGATTCCGAGCCTGGGAATATCTTCATATGGTGATTCTGGAGTTGGGAGCGCGATCGAAAAAGAGTTCGGATGCCCGTAGGTCATTTTGAAGTCATTTGGCTAAAGATAGAAATTTGAAGACTTTTAAAAATCCGACCGGAAGTGAAAATTTTGATATCGGGGCCGGAATGCGATTCCGGAAGTTGGATTAGGTCCATAATGTCAAATATAAATTGCGTGCAAAATTTGAGGTCAATCGGACGTGATTTGATAGATTTCGGCATCGAATGTGGAGGTTTGAAATTTCAAAGTTCATAAAGTTTGAGTTTCAGTGTGATTCGTGATTTCGGCGTTGTTTGATGTGATTTGAGGCCTCGAGCTAGTCCGTGGGATGTTATGGGACTAAGTCGTGTGTTTTGGACGAGTTCCCGGGGGCCTCGGGTGTGTTTCGAAGCAATTTCGGACCATTTTTTTCTGCTTTGCCGATGTTGTCTTCTGGTG
Organism: Nicotiana paniculata; assembly: GCA_005239505.1. Classification (NCBI taxonomy): domain Eukaryota; kingdom Viridiplantae; phylum Streptophyta; class Magnoliopsida; order Solanales; family Solanaceae; genus Nicotiana; species Nicotiana paniculata. The sequence goes on along the minus strand of ML357374.1, from coordinate 78,052 downwards.
TATCTGGTGTGCTATACGATTGCGGTCCCTTGTGTGCGATCGCATAGAAGTAAATTTGAGGGCTGCTGGATTGGCTTGTGCGTTCGCGGAGAAGGGAGTGCGAACGCGGTGGCTTGGGGTGTGATCTCTACGCGAGCGCGGGGTAAGGTGTGCGAACGAGTAGAGGAAAGGGGAGCTGGGGGCCTTTTGGCCTATGCGAACGCGGGGAGGGAACCGCGAATGCAGAGTGTTGGTTCGAGGAAGCTATGCGAACGCGTTCGGGGGTATGCGAACGCCGAGAGTAAATTGGGGCCTGGGCAGATTAATTTATATGCGAAATGTTGGCCATTTCCTTCATTTGTTTCATGGATGTGGGCGATTTTGAGGAGCTTCAAGAGGGATTTTCCATCAAGCATCACTAGGTAAGTAATTTCTTCATCTTTTTAAAGTTAAATACAAGTCTATGCATGAAATTAGACATTGAAATTGGTAGGAAATTGGGAAATCTTAAAGAAACCTAGAAAATGGTAATTTGGATTTTTAGCCACTAATTTGAGCATGGAATTTAGAGTAAATTGTATATTTGAACTACTAAAGCTATGGGTAGAATTTACGTTCGAGAAATTTCGGATTCCGGACACGTGGGACCGAGGGCATTTTGATCATTTCACTGAGCGGAGTCGGGAAATTATATAATTTGGAATTTGTTTGTAAATATTAGAGTATATTTTCATTGGTTTGTCGTTGTTTGGATAGTTTGGAGCGTTGTGCAACGATTTGAGTCATCGGAAGGGCTTGGAGGCCAGTTATAGAATTTCGGAGCGAGGTAAGTCTCATTTCTAACTTTGTGAGGAGGAATTGTCCCCCTAGATGAACTAATTAAGTAAGTGTTACTATCTGCGGGGGCTACGTATACACGAGGTGACGGGAGTCCGTGCGTAGCTATTATTATGCCATGTCTGGGTAGCCTAGGACCCACTAGCATGCCTTACCTGTTGTACCTGTGATCTTGTCTGTAACATTAGACTGCTAATATAATCGAAATTTTTATTGAATGACTAAGGAAGACTAGAGTTTATTCTCTTAATCATCTAAAAAGAGAATTGATTTCCTTCGCGGGCAATTGTATTTTCGAATAAGGTTATATTATTAAACAGTATAAAAACTTGGCAATGAATTTCGAGAAAGGATTTAAATACTATTTTGTGGTTTTTAAAAGAGAAATCTGTCATTTACTTGATTATTTCTTTTCCCGACGTATTCAGGGTGGATTGTTGATTGTGCATGTCTGCATGTGACCGCTTCGCAATTTACATTCTGCGAGCAGAGTGTTATTTCCCCCACTCTCATGGGAGGGGGCCGTACGCCACGACGAATTGAAAGGTGCACTGATGGTACGGGCCGTTCGATCCTCGGCAGTGCACAAATATGATTATTTTATTTGAAACATGCACTTATGGTTCGGGCCGTTCGACCCTCGACAGTGCGTAGACATGATTATTTTATTTGAAAGGTGCACTTATGGTACGGGTCGTTCGATCCTCGGCAGTGCACATATATGATTATTTTATTTGAAAGGTGCACTTATGGTACGGGTCGTTCGATCCTCGGCAGTGCACATATATGATTATTTTATTTGAAAGATGCACTTATGGTTCGGACCGTTCGACCCTCGGCAATGCATAGACATGATTATTTTATTTGAAAGGTGCACTTATGGTACGGGTCGTTCGATCCTCGGCAGTGCACATATATGATTATTTTATTTGAAAGGTGCACTTATGGTACGGGTCGTTCGATCCTCGGCAGTGCACAAAGATGATTATTATCATGGCTCAGGCCGGTTGTCCTTATCCCGTATGCGCATGCTAAATTGTTAAATATTTTTTTATGGATTTCTAGAGTGATAAGATATTTGGGGGAAAATAAATAAGTAATTGTTTAATTAAGACATTTGGGGGAAAATGAGGAAGCAGTAACTATTTATTTACTCCCAGTATTTACTTAGATTTCAGTGTCTTATATATTTGTTGCTTTACTACCTTGACATGCCTACCGTGTTCATCATATGTTGTTAAATTAAGTTGTTGGACCTTAGTAAGTGTCTAATTCGACCTCTCGTCACTACCTCTCTGAGGTTAGGTGGGCGACTTACTGAGTACACGTTGTTTTTGTACTCATGCTACATTTGTTGTGCATTTTTATTGCATAGGTACTTTCATAGTGACATGGCTGGTTTGGAGACTTAGGCTATGTTGCACCATCCGAAGGCGATCCGCAGCTGACAGAGTCTCCCTCATATTGTAGTTATTTTCATTTTAAATTCCTTGTCCAATTTGTATTTCGGACAAGCTTTGTGCTGATTGTATAAATTCTTAGAAAATTGCTCATGTACTTGTGACACCGGGTTCTGGGATGTGTTTGGATATATTTGCTAAAATAAAATATTTAAACCATTGTTTTACTTAACAGATTTTATTTAGTTAATATGTAATTAAGTGAAAGGAAATGATTATTCATAAATGTTAAAACGGGAATTTATTTCGACTATTTAATGATTGACTTGCCTGACGGTGGTGTCCGGCGCCATCACAACCCTTGTAGATTTTGGGTCGTGACAATGATGCCTCTAGTTGTCTTTGGAGACTTGATGATAAAATATGCTTGTAAAGTCTTGGGTAAGTTGCCTGTAAAGTTCAGGATAAAGTCACAAAGTTGTACAGTTATTATAAAGTAGATTGTAAAGTTAATAATAAAGTAGGAATGAAGCTGTTTGGTTTATGAAGATGAGGCCGTGTAGCCAAATGATATCTCCAGTTGTCTTTGGAGACTTTGGTGATAAAGCCTCCATTTGTCTTCGGAGACTTGATGATTATTCCTATAAAGTTCAGGATAAATGTTAATAAATTCAAGAAATATCATATTTGAAAGTAGATAAACCCAAATGTGTGCATATCCAATTCGGGGTGGATATAACTAAAATGTCCTATTATCCAATTGAGGTGGACGAGCCTAATATCCTATTGAAGGCAGATAGACCTAATGTCATATTAAAGGCGGACATGCCTAATATCCCATTGAAGGTGAACATGCCAAAAGATAATAATAAATAAATTCATCAATGTATAATGAAGGATAAAGCAAATAATAGAGTAAGGAACAAAGCCCACTGGCTTGTGGTAATTTAGGATGTGGTGGGCCAAATGGTGCTTACGATCGGTGAATTTGTCTGCTGATTCTGATTCTTGTCACACTTATAATCTTGAGCGCTAGACTTGATGATGAGTCAAAGTGTAATTCACCGGGGTTATGGAAACCTAATGACGCTTTCGAACATGATTATGTAGACCTGACATTGATTCAATGTCATCATTTGTAACTTTGTCATTCCTGTTTTCAAAGAAAATATCTTAGTTTGGGAGGGGGTGTTGATTCGTGTTGACTCGAAGCTTGGCTTTGTTGATGCTCTATCCTTCATGTCTGCCTAGATCTTGTGATCTCTGTCCAAGACTTGGTAGATGAACAATAGTAAAATTATTCTAAAGAAGCAAATTGTTTGAAAGACATAATATATGTAAGTATATGTTCTTATGTGTAGATATCTCATAAAAAATCTCTGTGAATTCTTAGATTGTGACACGGTTTTGAAACAAGTCGTACGTCCTTTATATGAACATTTCTTTTCTGGATAGTTTGGATTAAACGATGTCCAATCATTTCTTTGTCTATGTTATCCCAAAAATTGCCCCAATTTTCAACTTGGGGGGAATATTAAACTTTATTATAATGAGATCGAACCCACAGGGCTGCCTACGTATCCCCTTTTAAACAAAAATAGGTCAAACGTAATTCATTACAAAGTAAAAGTTACAAAAATAAATCTAAAGTCGTCTACAGATGTAGTATCTTGACTTTCCTTGAGTTGATAGACTTTGTGCTTGTTTTGTGATCCATTGACTACTTCAATTTCTTCCAAGTTGAATCTTGCTTTGTCCCTAAGCTTCTCCATGTTGTCTTCATGTTCTTTAAATTTTAGTTGGAATTCACCCTCTGTTTGTTTGTTTCGTTATGTCTCACAATCATAAATTTGACAGATTTATAATTTTGCTAAATATAAGATAAGAAATAATTAAAATAAAATAGAAAGTTAGGAAAAACATAAAGTACATTCATTGATTTTGCATTCAAGCTTTCAAAAGAGGAGGAAGAACAACAAAAGTTAGAAATGATTCAAGCCTCAATTTTGGAATCGTGCTAATACAAAGTGTTACTACTTGTTCATTCTACCAAGATTCCTGGAATACCATTTCAGATCTCTAAGGTCTTCTCTGGTTTATCATCCGAATTGGCTGATGTCTTGGTGCAGTCTTTTAGAGTCTCATTGTCATCATCTTCTATCATGGTTATAGACAGATTTTTGACCCCCAAATTGAGGTCATCTCCAACAGTTGCTTCAGTTGTCGTACAAGAAAATGTCTGACCCAACGGGAAAATGGAAATGTCGGCTTTCTTGAGCATTACTTCATTAGTTTCAACTCTTTCAGATGTTTTCACAGCATTTATAATCTCCCTAGGATAGAAAGTTTCTTCATCCAACTTTTCTTTTTCCTCAATGATAGGTATATAGTAGTAAGAGTAAGTAGAGCGGTTGCCTTCTTCGTGAACCACGATTTTCTGGTGATGCCATTCAAATTCTAGACTTTGATGCAAGGGGGATGGAACTACACTAGCCATATGAATCCATGGCTTACCCAACAACAGATTGAAGGTTGAAGAAATATCCAATATTTGGAATTCTACAGGGAACTCCACGGGTCCGATCAACAACTCCAAGCATATTTTCTCAATGACGTCCCTCTGTACTCTATCATATGCTCTAACTCTCATATCGCTTCCTTGAATTCCTTCTATGTTTATTCCTAACTCATTAAGTGTGTTGAGGGGACAAATATTAAGTCTCGAAGCTCCATCAATTAACACTCGAGCAATGAACTTGTTTCCACACTTAGTGGCAATATGCAATGCTTTGTTGCGCCTAAGATCCTCGAGTGGAAACTCAATATTGTGGAATGAAAACTCGTGGGACGCGTTAGCCATTATGGAAATTCTTCTAGGGAGTGATTCCACTTCAATTAGTGTTTTCTCTTGGATTGTACTCTTCTCTATATCTCCAATTTCAACAATAGTTCCTTCAAGATTCTAATCTTCCTCAGTAAGTATCATGTTTACACTAGCATCGTCATGGCTTGGCAAAGGATTGTTCTGTACATTAGGCTGAACCCCACTAAGTTGGATCACCCCTTCCTTGATCAAGGCTTCAACTTTGTTTCTAAGACTGTAGCAATCCTCGGTATCGTGCCTCTAAACTCCAGAGTGGTATGCACAACGCTTGAACCGTCAAACCACTTTGGGATAGGATTGAGGATATTCCCTTCAATGTGTTTTGTCACACTTGCCTTTAACCTTTCTAATAATTGACATATGGTTCAACTATTGGGGTATAGTTGCGGGTATTCTTGATTTCGGGATTTGGACAAGGCCTCGCTGCTGCATATGAGCAATTTTTGTAAACTAGAGCTTGGACGAGTTTGTTGGATTGTCGATATGGTCGTGGGTTTTGGTGATTTTGGGGTCGGGGTTGGTAGTAGCTTGATTGGGTGTTATAGACAGATTAAGGAGTTGGTGGAGCTTGGTAGAGTGTTTGGGAGGTTCCAACATATTGGTAAGGGTAAAAGAGTTGGTATGGTTGGTTAAGGTAAGCAAGAGCTTGACTTGGCTCGCGTCCTTGAATATTCATGACAATAGATACATCATCTTTTTTTTTCCCATTGATAGAACCAAATTGAATTTCTTTGTTTGAAGCTTACAAGGTTGTGAGGTCCTGGATTCTTCCAGATTTTATCCCTTCTTCTAAGGCTTCTCCATTCTGGAAACTTGTGTGAACTTTTGTCCCATCATGCTTATCATTTTCTCATAATATATGGTGCTACCTTGGCATTCAATGAAGGTGGTGGTCATCTCACTGTCACTCATCGGGGGTTGAACTCTAGCTGCTTCTGACTTCCAACGTAATGCATATTTGCGGAATGTCTTAGTTGACTTCTTTGTTATCTTAGTCAGGTATCACCTATCTAGTACGATGTCGGTGTTGAAACTGAATCGATCCATAAAGTCTTGTGTGATATCACTCCACCTAAGCCACTTAAGGGGATCCTGTTATGTATACCAAGTGAGAGCTTCACCAGATAAACTTCTTATGAACAACTTCATTCTTATATTCTCATATCTCTCTAGTTTGTTACAATAAGCCCTCAAATGTGCATGGGGATCATCCTTTCTGTCGAATTAATGTATCAAACTTTGGCGGCTTGTAACCTACGAGCAAGTCAACATCAGGGTGAACACACAAATCCTCATATTCAACCCTTATGCTTCCCTTAGAGGTTTGAAGGTTTCTCATTGCTTCCTTAAGACTGTGAATCTCCTTTGCTAACACATCATTTGCCTTTGCCTTTGCATCCTTCTTCATTTCTTCATATTGATCTACCTCGGGTTGGAACTTGACTGATACTGGGTCAGTAAAGGTGTGATCTTCCTCTGCATATACCGGAGTAACTCTTTGCATGTTAGGAATAGCAATATGTGCCCTTTATATATGCTGAGTTACTGGATAAGGTTAAACGGTAGGGGTATTTTGGATTGAAGGCTGCAAAACTTTATAAGGAGTATTGACATGTGGCTGACTTGGTGGGTTTGTGGGAGCATAAGAAGTGTTGATCGCTGGTTGACTTTGTGATTCACGGGTGGTGGGTTTAGGGGAGGTACATAGGGAGTGTTGACAGGTGATAGTCTTTGTGGATTCACCATAGTAACTGATGGTAGATTGTTGTTGGTAGGCGGAGGATCTTGTGGGGAAAGTGTTCTGGAACTGGTGAATCAAGGGATGGAAAGCGAGGTGGGTTTGGAATGGTATTTTTGGGCCCCAGAAAATGGACTATGATGTGTGATAGACAAAGTGGTCAAGTCCTTCATTCGATTCAGTTCTCGTAGATCCTCAATCTCTTGTTGCAAACGGGCAAGGCGTTCATCATGTTGAGTGATAGTTGTATCTTCAAAAGTCTCAGAAAGGTTATTTGGATTCGCAACATTTCCCAAACCAGTTGGATCAGATGTAGAGGGATCAGACATAGTAGTTCTTCCTTGGATGGCTCAACTACGTCAAGGTAATGCTGACGTTTATGACCTCATGAAGTAGGGGTGGTCAACCAGTTCAATAGTCAACACGAATCAACCTTGGGGAGTAATAAAATAAAAACCTTTTTGCAAAGGAATAAAAGACAACATTAGTAAGTGGTTATTAAACTTCAAGGAATATATCACATAGCAAGCAAGTCACATACGAACAAATCAGATATCGATAGCATGTCTAGTATGCAGGGGACCTCTTTGTGCCAGAGGTAGGCCTAGTGAAATTTTGAACTACGAACACACAATTATATGTCATTAAATTCCCCCTTAAGGAGTAAATGGTCTACATGATCAGCGTGTTTATCATTTAAACAATGCACATGGAACATCAATAGGAATCACTCGGGGTTATAAACTCGCTTGGACATTTGGATAAGGCTGACTAATGGACTTAATACACCTAGGATATTAAGCCTCCTAAGATTACGTGATGAATGTCCCTAAGAAAGTGTTTGGTTTAGCTCTACCCTAAGTCGACTAAGAGTAGGCTTTTTTACACCCTATATTTTCGTACGTAGAGACTGCACATACTAATAGGTGACAAGTAGGTGTGTCAGATACTTGCTTAAATGAGAGAACTATATGTATGTCTGAAAATGGGGAAGTTCGGGTCGTCCAAAGAGACCTTTTAAAGGCCTACTTTCTTCATATAATACACTGATAATAGGGCACAATAACCAGACCTAAACCCCTGCAAACTTCCTCCAAAAATACACACAAACCCTAATTGAATTTCTCTCCTTTTCAAGTTCTAGTTGGAGGTAAAACCTAGAGTTTGAAGAACCAAGATAGGAGCTGAGTTATTCAACAATTAAGGTAAGTTTAATTCTCTCTCTAATCAAGTTTTCTACTAGAAATGTATGGTAAGTCGTTCTATAATTGTAAGAACTCATGGGACAGTTATCGGAAGCTATGAGTTCGAGTTATTCACTTGTAGCAGACTGTTTTGTGGATTGTTTTGTGTTGCTGTTGGATTGCGTGTTTTACTACTGTCTTATGGAGTTTTGGAGGAGGAAGGGTGTGGAGAAACACAACATAAATGCAGGGTGGAGGGCTGGAATTTCAGTATCGTTTTGTGTATGAAGGGATTGGGTGGTGTTGGGCTATTTTGTAGTATTTTGTGTTGTATATAAGGTTGGAAAATAATGTATATATGTTATTGTTATGTTTCTTCTATTGTTGGTGTTATCTTGAATTTGGAGGAAGTAAGGATTATAGGGGAGATGCAGCACATTTTAATATAAAATAAGTTTGTCGTTCGTTGTGTGATAGTTGTACCTTTCGTAACTTAATGATAGTATTATTATTGTTGTCATAGATTAAGGTGCAAAGAGGTGAATTCAACTTGGTGATTGGAAATATTGTGATAAGGTATGTTAAGGCTAAACCTTTCTTCATTTTGGCATGATCCCATAACTGCATGAGTTTAATAACGAGATATAAAGAGAAGTTCGTATTCCTAAATTTATTCACGTTATCCTAGTCTCGGAAGTTATAGTATTCTTCCTTATTGGTACTTTCTATTCAGTTAAGTATTATCTTCTTTAGGTCAAGAGGTTATAGGGTACAGTAGTTTCACCACCATCGAGCTATAATCGGTGGGCAGGACCCTATTGGGCAATCTCAGATCAGATGGTAAGTTATATACCAAGCCTACCGTGGTCGAACGCCTATGAGCAAGCCTAGAATGACCGAGATACCTAGCCTATTATGGTCGAGCTTATAAGCTATCCTACTACGGCCGAGCTGTTACATGTACCGAGCCTTATAGGGACGAACATTTATTTTACTTACTATATTGAGAGAGTTGAGTCAGTATCTGCAGGTAAGTATATCTCCATATCATCTTTGACTCCTAGTTACTTTCAGTTATTATATTATCAGTTCAGTTTCGGCTTTCAGTTATTTTATTGCCTTACATACTCGGTACAATATTTTGTATTGACATCCCTTTTCTGGGGATGCTGCATTTTGTACGTGCAGGTTTAGATAGACAGACGGGTATACCTCCTCCGTAGGTTGCCTGAGTTCAGCTTGATTGGTAAGCTCAACGTCATTCGGAGTTGCCGGGTCTAGGGTTTTGTGTACATATTGTGTATATATGTATATATGTTATGGGTAGTCGGGACCCTGTTCCGATCACAGTACATCCATCAGTAGAGGCTTGTAGACATATCCTGTCAGTTAGTGCAGTATGTTGGGCTTGTAGACCTCGTATGTATATATTTTTGGTTTGTCAGCTGTAGTAGTTATGACGTCCTTGTCAGCCCAGCTTTATATTGATGTTTAGTCAAAGCTATTTTCCATTACGTTTTATAGTTTGCTTCGCAAATTGTCTTGAGTGGCCCCATGGCCAAAGTATGACATTGTATGTTCAAAGTCTCTCAGTCGCAAGTTGGTACGCTAGGTTAAGTAAGGCACCAAGTGTTGGTCTTGCCTCCCCGGTTCCGGGCATGACAAACTTGGTATCAGAGCAATCCTGCCCTAGGGATTCTACAAGTCGTGTCTAGTAGGGTCTTGTTTATAGATGTGTTGTGGACCACATTATATAAGCAGGGAACTACAGGGCATTTAGGAGTTGGTTACCCTCCTTTCAAATCTAAATCGTGCTGTAGAATTGAGTTATAGGATATTTGAGTTAAACTTACGTGTCGGTGTTTGCATACACAGATGACGGTGACTAGAAAGACTATGGTTAGTTAGAGGAGAGATACAGAAGCGCGTAAGGGGACCAGCAGGGTATCTCCCAGTAGATGGGGCCTAGTCTGAGGCCCAGGGTGAGACCCCTACTCAGCCATTACCGGCTCCTCCACCACCTGAGGAGATTCCTAGGGATACACCACATCCAGTTCCCCCTCCACTTCCATCAGATCAGTACTTGAGGAGTGCGATGCATTTGTTGACACGGTTGGTAGCTACCCAGCAATAGGCTAGGGCTTCAGCTAGTGCAGGATCATCTGAGGGGTCTGGGAGTTCAAGGCTCCGAGAGTTATTGCTTTGAGTCCCCTAGAGTTCAAGGGGACAGATCAGAGGGAGGACCCGCAGGATTTCATAGATTAGCTTCACAGGATCTTTCTGGTTATGCATGCCACGGAGAAAGAGGCAATTGAGCTACAACTTTTCGACTCCGAGATATAGTCGTCGTTTGGTACGAGGGATGGGAGAGGTACAGGTGACGTGATGCACCTCTGGCTGTTTGGGAGAATTTTTCAGATGCCTTCCTTGACCAGTACTTACAGCGCGAGATCCGACAGGCTCGAGTCGATCAGTTCTAGCCCTCAAGCAGGGCAATATGAGTGTTCGAGAGTATAGTCTCCATTTTGACTCATTGGTCAAATTTCTCCATTCATAGTTGCTACTATGCGGGACAAGATCCACATGTTTATAGCAGGGTTGGCCCTAGAGTTTATCAAGGCATGTGCCACTGCTGCATTGCATGATAGTATGGATATCTCCCGAATTCAGGCATTCCCCCAGAATATAGAAAGGGGTAGGCATCGACAACAGGGTATAGAGATGGCTGAGGAAGGGCAGCGTAAGAGGATGAGATTTGTCAGGTCTTAGGGTAGTTATGGCCCCAGTACTTCGGACGACCACCTAGGCCTCCACCACCTCCGTTACAGGGTTGTAGGTATGACCACTATACTCAGTTAGGACCAGGTGAGAGCTCACGGGCGTCGAGTTTGCACTGACAACAAGGTTCAGGGCAGACATGGTCATTTCCGCCGCGGTCTGGCATCTCTGGTAGAGGACACTTGGGCCAATGTTGAACAGGTTCCGATGCTTGTTATACATGTGGGCGTCCAGGGCATATGATGAGAGATTGCCCAAATAGAGATTCTGGGGGTATAGTACAACCAACGAGTTTAGCAACAGGATCATATATGTCTGTGCATCCTTCAGGGCGTGAGTCTTAGTCTTCGGCTGGTAGAGGTTGAGGCAGAGGTATAGGTTCCAGTTCAGGGTGGTAACCAAAATCGTATCTATTCTTTAGCGGGTCGACAGGACCAGTAGTCTTCACCAGATGTTGTGATAGGTATATTGACCATTTGCTCTCACGATGCTTATGACTTGATAGATCCAGGATCAACATTATCGTATATTACCCCATTTGTCGCGAGTAAGTTTGATATAGTGCCTGAAATACTAAGTGATCCTTTTGCGGTATCTACACTGGTCGGAGAGATGATTATTGCTAGATGGGTTTACCGAGGTTGTACAGTGACAATTTGTAGTCGTCAGACCTCAGCCGACCTAGTTGAGCTAGAGATAATTGATTTTGATGCTATAATGGGCATGGACTGGTTCACAACTTGCTATGCCTTAGTTGATTGTCGAGCAAAGACAACAAGATTTCATTTTCCAGGTGAGCCAGTCCTTGAATGGTTAGGTAATATAGCGACACCCAGATAGAGGTTTATTTCCTATCTGATGGCGAGGAAATGATCGCAAAAGGGTGCATTTACCATGTGTGAGTTAGAGATGCATATGCTGAGATACCTACACTTCAGTCTATTCCAGTAGTCAAAGAGTACGTAGATGTGTTTCAAGATGAGCTTCCAGGTATTCCTCCAAAGAGATTGATTTTACCATTTATTTGCTTCCAGGAACTCAACCAGTATCCATCCCTCTGTATAGTATGGCACCTTCCGAATTGAAGGAGTTGAAGGAGCAGTTAAAAGATTTTATGGAGAAAGGTTTCATCAGGCCCAGTACCTCACCTTGGGGTGCATTGGTACTGTTTGTACAAAAGAAAGACGGCTCGCTGAGGATGTGTGTCGATTATAAGCAGCTGAACAAGGTAACTACTGAGAATAAGTATCCAGTTTCAAGGATAGATGACTTGTTTGATCAGTTGCAGGGAGCTAGATGCTTTTCAAAGATAGATTTGAGGTCGGGATACCACCAGGTCAGAGTTCGAGAGAAAGATATTCCCAACACAGCCTTCAGGACCCGATATGGCCACTTTGAGTTCCTTGTCATGTCCTTCGGGTTGACGAATACACCTGTCGTGTTCATGGACTTGATAAATAGCCTATTCCGGCCATTTTTAGATCTGTTCGTGATAGTATTTATTGATGATATTCTAATTTATTCACGCTCAAAGGATGAGCATGCAGACCACCTGCGAGCGGTACTCCAAACCCTCTGTGATAGTAAATTATATGCTAAGTTTTCTAAATGTGAGTTCTGGTTGAAGTCTGTAGCATTCTTGGGACACATTGTATCTGATAGAGGTATAAAGGTAGACAATCAGAAGATTGAAGCTGTGAAATCCTGGCCTAGACCTACCACTACGACAAAGGTTCGTAGCTTTCTAGGCTTAGCACGATACTACCGGAGGTTCGTAGAGGGTTTTTCTTCCCTTTCGGCACCATTGACGAAGTTGGCGAAGAAAGCAACTAAGTTTTAGTGGACAGAGGCTTGCGAGTAGAGTTTCCAAGAGCTTAAGAACAGGTTGACCTCAGCGCCAGTTCTAACACTTCCAGAGGGTTATGCCGTGTATTGCGATGCCTCAGGTGTTGGCTTAAGATGTGTCTTGATGCAACATGGGAAGGTAATTGCGTACGCTTCAAGGCAGTTGAGGAAGCATGAGAAGAATTATCCGACCTATGACCTCGAGTTAGCTGTGGTTGTCCATGCACTTAAGATATGGTGGCACTATTTATATGGCATTCATGTGGATGTGCTTATAGTTCATAAAAGCCTGCAATATATCTTCAAGCAAAAGGAGTTGAATTTACGATAGAAGCAATGGCTAGAATTATTGAAAGATACGATGTTAACATTCTTTACCATCGAGAGAAAGCTAATGTTGTAGCAGATGCCTTAAGTCGCCGATCTATGGGTAGCTTAGCATATGTAGAGGCTGAGAAAAGACAATTAGCTAGAGAGATTCATCAATTGGCTTGTTTGGGGGTTCGGTTAGTAGATTCTGTCGGTGGTGGAGTTGTACTCTAAAACAATGCAAAATCATCTCTCACAGAGATCACGACGTAGAAATGGGAGGCGATAAACATGGACTTTGTCACGGGTTTGCCTCGTTCTCATCACAAGTTCGATTCTATATGGGTGATAGTCGACAGGCTCACGAAATCAACCCATTTCCTACCGCTCAGATCTACATATACAATCGAAGATTATGCGAAGTTATATATTAAGGAGATACTGCGGCTACACGGAGTATCAATATTTATTATATATGACAATAGGGCCCAATTTACAATATGGGTTGGCATAATACCGGCCGACCAAAAAAATCGATCAACCCGTGAATTTCGATTTTTTGGTTTTAGTTTAAACGATTATTCGGTCAGTGTGCGATTTTTAAATTATTAAATATCAATTTTTCGGTGCGGTTTACGATTTTGGTGTTTCAATTTTGGTGCAGCAAATACGCAACTAATAGCGAGGCTGGTAAGAGGTACCTGGATCTGCACACAAAACATGTGCAAAAGAGTAGCATGAGTACACCACAACGGTACCCAGTAAATGCCAAGCCTAACCTCGATAGAATAGTGACGAGGTCAGGTCCGGACCCCACTAGGATAAAATAACAAGACAGAAGATATAACATGATGAGAGACTGAGAGATCAACAAAAGAGAATTTACAAAAAATAACAATCACATAGAGGTAAACAACAGGGGCGCTACCGAGATACCATCTCGTAGTCCCAAAAGTAAATATACATGGGGATCTCCCGAGATACAACCTCGTAGTACCAAAAGTAAATGTGCAGGGGAATCTCCCGAGGTACCGCTTCGTAGTCCCAAAAGTAGATATGCAAGGGGATCTCCTGAGGTACCGCCTCGTAGTCCCAAAAGCAAATATGCAAGGGGACCTCCCGAAGGACCACCTCGTAGTTCAAAAAGTAAACACATGGCTCAAAATCAATAGCAACAACAATTAACAACAGGAAATCCTACAGTTTAAGACTTAGTACGAGTCAAGGAAAAACATGAAAAATCAACTAAGCATGATGCACAGATTGCAAATAGGCACTTAAGACACATAAACATGCGATATTAAGCTAAACAGGATAACTACACATGTTGGGATAATTCACTAAAGACATAACAGGTTACTGCTCAATGTAAAAGCCGAATTTTTCAATAATTAGCCTGTGTACGCACTCGTCACCTCGCGTACACGACACTCACATATCATAGAAGTGTCACAACAATACCAAATCCTAAGGACATTTCCCCCACACAATGTTAGACAAGCTACTTACCTCGAACCAAGCTATATCAATCAATAAGAATGCATTTTCCACAATTTTCCGACTCCGTATGGCCCATATCTAGCCAAAAGCAATTACATACCATAAATATAACTATAAGAAACTAATCTAATTAATAAAATCAAGACTTTTAACAAGAAGTTAGAAAATTGCCCCAAAAAGTCGACTCGAGTCCATATCTTAAAATCGGGTAAAAGTCACATAATACAAACACCTATTCATACACGAGTTCACTTGTACTAAAATTACTCAACTCCAGTGTCAAAATCTCAATCAAAACCCAAAATTTTGGTTGAAGAAATCTTCCCATTTTTTTCCAAATTCCTCAAACCAATTCTTAAATTAGAAGATGAAATTAATTATAGATTAGTGGGATATAACCAAAAAATAAGTGAAGAATCATTACCGAATAGATGCCTTTGAAAATCCCTCAAAATTTCGTCCAAATCCGAGCTCTCTATCTCAAGTTTTGATAAAAAGGGCTAATCCTCATTTTTGAAATGTTTATAGTCTACCGAGGTGCTCACACTACGCGACCGCGTAGGACAAAGTAAGTTGATCCCATAAAAGGCTTACGCGAATGCGAATGCACCACGAACGCGGAATACTGCCATGCCAAGCTACTCGATCGCGTAGCACCAAACGCGACCGCATAGAGTAAGTCCTTCCACTGCCCAGGTCCTCTCTCTTCACTACGAACACGACACAAACCACACGTCCACAATTCACTGGGCCAGCAAGCTTCACGATTGCATACGAAGACTTGCGATCACATAGAACAAAAAGTGATTGCCAACACTCAAGGCTTCGCGATTACATCTCCTCCTACACGACCACATAAGAGGAGCAGCAACTGAAAACACCAGAAGTTTCTGCAAATCCAACAAGTCCAAAACTAGTCCGTTAACCATCCGGAATCCACCCTAGGCTCCCGGACCTCAACTAAAAATACCAACAAGTCCTAAAATACCATACGAACTTATTCGAGCTTTCAAATCACAATCAAATAACGTTAAAAACACGAATCACACTCTAATTCAAACTTAATGAACTTTGAAACTTCAAACTTCTACAACCGATGCCGAAACATATCAAATCACGTTTGATTGACCTAAAATTTTGCATACAAATAATATTAGACATTACAAACCTATTCCAACTTTCAGAATTTAAATTCGACCCCGATAACAAAAAGTCTGCTCACGATTAAACTTCCCAAAAGTTTGACTTTCGCCATTTCATGCCTAGTTCAGCTACGTACTCCAATTCACAATCCGGACACGCTCCTATGTTCAAAATCACCTAATGGAGCTAACAAAACTCCATTCCGGAGTTGTTTTCACACAGTTCCAACTTCGGTCAAAATCCTAGAACTTAAACTTCCATTTTAGGGACTAAGTGTCCCTATCACTCCGAGACCAAAAACCAAACCTTTCGGCAAGACATATAAGCTGAAAAAGAAAAGGGAAAAACAATAAATAGGTGATCATGGCTAATACTCTCAAAACAATTGGCCAGGTTATTACAATATTATTGCAAACAACTAATCAATATCCAATTCCTATACCCAAACTTACAAATAGACACATGAATATATTTAGACTAAGTAGCTTCAAAAATACATATTGTTACGAGTTCTATTATTACATAGTATATGGTCTTTACTCCCATTTATGACTGTTAGTTTTTATTTAAGTCTAACTTACTAAAGAGAGAGAAACCTAACATATAATCTCTGGATTTTAACCTCACTTTGTCATGAATCCTAGTTACATAAGGCTGGCTGCGCCATTCCCATAGTCATGGTATCTAGATCATGGCTTCTAACAGAAACTTATGTCTTATTATAAAAATCTAATTTTTATATACTAAAGGTAATTCACATTTTAAATCTTCATTTCAAAGCAGTAAATCTTATAAACAAGTTATCTGATCAAACGTACACCAATCTATGATCCTAGTTACTACAACACATGGTTTTTGTTAAAAGGTTAATCTTTGAAAAAATTCATGTGAACGATACCAATCCAAACATAGATAAATAACTTTTTGCCTTCTAAAATATTTAGACCAAAGGAATAGTAACTCTAACCCATGTTCTAAATAAGAGGCTAGTTCAGAAACCATTGTATTAACTCAGAGAATGGACAAAGAAATTAACTTTATACATGCTGGACAAAGAAGTGATATTCTAGACTTATCATTTTGAAGTAAGAAATAGCAGATCATGGTATTTAAAGTAGACGGCACAAGAAAAAACAACTAACATATTAATCTATTCTTGTGAGTATTTAATCGACATCAAATTTATTCAATTAACACATAGACAATCACATAATCCTTTGTTGTTTCTATACCCAAATAAATCTTAAAGCATGATTTCCATATAGGAGATTCTTAAAGCATGATTTCTATCTAGGAGATTTAACATACAAATAAACACTTATTTCGAATATGAAATAAATAAACTAGGATCCGAGGATCAGTGAACTTTTTGTGAGCAGTGAATGAGGCGTCGTCGAGCAAGTATACTATCTCTGATTACCTCAAATGCCCACCAAACTCCGAAACAACAGAATATCGCCTCTTTTTTTTGATTGCGCAAGATTAACGAAGACTAAAAAAAGCGAGAGTTCTTTTTGGGAGTAAAATCAAGAGAGCAGTAGTGTTAGGATTTGAGGCAGCCCAGAACCATGTCTGGAAAGCTTCTAATGGCTGGTATTTATAAGGATGAGTTAGGGTTTAGACTTGGCATTTGAGCGGGATTCTGGTTCCAATTTCAGTCAAAAATGTTTGAATTTCAAACGTTACAAATCTTCAAGGACACCTTTTGGCAGAGGAGAAATCAGAGGGTAAATAAAAATGAGATTTCGTCTCTGATTTTGAATTGCTATGGTCAAAGCTTTGCGAAAATGGAGATCGAGCCAAAGGATGACTCTGCCATCGCAGAGAGAGAGAAAGAAAGAGAGAGGCAAGTGAAAAACACTAGTCAAACTAGGTATTGAGAATTTTATCTAAGAAGTGATCCTGATCATTGGATTAGAATCTATCTATGGCTGAGGTTGAACCTAGGGTAAATAAATAATAAACAAAAATTTAAGTGCTGGCATTTATTTTTTGAGTTCTCTAGAAGGTGGTTAATTTAATCTCGACCGTTGATTTAGAATTCTCAGCTCAGATGGCGACACATGGACAGAGGAGTGGAGATGTGTGTGACGGTGTGCTAGGAGTGTGCTTCGCTATGTAAGGGCGTGTGCTAATTATGCATATGTGACCGTTGGCGCCTATGTGGCACTGGCATGGTTCTTATGCGGAGTCTACATGGAAGGATGTGAGAATAGACTCCGATTTGGGCAATTTTGTGGGCCCTGTTGGTTGATCTAGAGGGGTTTAGAAATCTGAAAATGTATTCTAAGAATTGACCCATTTTAGAATAATAGTAGACTTTACCAAAATGATCCACTTTACATTTAAAAGTCCTTTTTCACTTTAAATTAAACTATGCTTTCATAATTCTAATATTTTATAATAAATATTATATTTATAGTTATAATAATTAATTTATGTATTTATAACAAATAATAATTAGTAAATAATTCTTGTATGCATAATAAAATGATGGTGATTAATTAATTAACTAAAATGATGATGATATAGCTATAATAAACCTAATATACTAAATTATATTAAGACTAATAATTTTAGTTCTTCACTTAAAAAAAATCTCGCGTTTACAACAAATATTTTGGATAAAACAAAGTCAAATATATTTAGTAAATTATTAATAATTTGGAAGCATGGAGAAATTGATTAAGAAAAAGGAGGGCCAAAATTGATCGTCAACAAGTGCCTCTCACAATCTCACACACTCAATATTGTACGTGTACGTGGGTAATCACCTCACTCTAGAGGAACAGATCCATATCCAAATGCTATTGTAGTGTGCAATACATCATATAAAAAATGGCCATTTATGATCAACAAAGCGCCTCGAGCCTTAATATATCTTCTAACATGATTAAGAGAGCCATGTAGTCCTAGGGACAGTGAAGACCTGTCATAAGTATCACATGGTATCAAATCAAAGTATAAGTAGCCTAACATTTATCCCGAGCATGAATAAACCATGGCACCTGCATATTCGCTCATCTCTCGTGTATACATTTCCCTAACACATATAAAATAGTATACAAAACATTTTCTCAAGACGAGATTAACCAAAAACTTAAATTATTCGGTTGGTCATCAACCCCAAATTGCGTCTAAACCTCGTTCTTGCCCTCCAACTCATGTTTTGTAACAACTCAGTCCGAGCACATGTCTCAATGTGCCAAAGTACCTCATAGTTATGTAATCGTAACAATTCACACGGTATGTACTATCACACCATAACTCAGCTCATAACATTGAATCCATATGCATGAATGTATGCATGAGCGTGTGAGATAATATAAGAATGGTGAATAAGGACATAAGAAGTAAATATGCAGATCTATGATAATGAGAGTAGTGTATGACTACATCTAAATTAATTAGCTCCACATATCAAGAATGTGTCATCATGTCCAAATAAGAAATCATGACTCCAGATATAATCCCTAGCATAATAAGAATGCTACGTAGTCATATAACAGTTAAAGATGTCATAATTAGAGCATGTAATACATCATATAAAAAATGGTCATTTATGATCAACAAGGCGCCTCGAGCCTTAATATATCTTCTAACATGATTAAGAGAGCCATGTGACAATGAAGGCATG
This sequence comes from Nicotiana paniculata, assembly GCA_005239505.1. Lineage (NCBI taxonomy): Eukaryota > Viridiplantae > Streptophyta > Magnoliopsida > Solanales > Solanaceae > Nicotiana > Nicotiana paniculata. The sequence goes on along the minus strand of ML357374.1, from coordinate 58,818 downwards.
TCATAAGTATCACATGGTATCAAATCAAATTATAAGTAGCCTAACATTTATCCCGAGCATGAATAAACCATGGCACCCTCATATTCTCTCGTCTCTCGTGTAAACGTTGCCCTAACACATAGAAAATAGTATACAAAACATTTTCTCAAAACGAGATTAACCAAAAAACTTAACTTATTCGGTTGGCCATCAACCCCAAATCGCGTCTAAACCTCGTTCTTGCCCTCCAATCATGCAAATCCAAGCCAACATCATCCAAGGAAGTAAAATAATGCTATAGGAAGTGATCCCCATCAATAAATCTTCGATATTTAAAGAATTTCTAAGAAGTCAAGAAAAGCCCAGCTGATCCTGCATGCTTGAAATCTGAAACTAATATCAGATCCCGATAATCCATAACCCGTTGAGTCCGAATAAGTGATTAGATCCCAAATTTGAGTCCGAATCGGTGCACAAATTCCTAAAATACTCTCTCTTGAGTTATAGACAAAGCCCCCAAACTTCACTTTAAAATTTCATATTTTTGGCTATATAAATCTATGGGGATTCATGGTATATAATCATAATCAAGTAGAAATGGCGTACCCTTAAATTATGGGTGAAATCCACCTCTAAAATTGCCTCTTTCCAATATCCAAAACTCAAAATAGTAAAAAATAAGCAATGAAATTCTTGACATAAAATATCCCTGTCAGCATATTATCCTTCACGGTCGAGAATGTGAGACACGCGATCGTGTTTCACAAATGACTCAGGCCAAAATCCGCATATGCAATAGCGAACAGTCCCCGCGTGGTCACGTTTCACAATCTCTTCACATGGCAAAATACCTCTACGCGAACACGAACCTACACATGCGATCATGAATCTTCATCAAGCAAGCATACGCGAAGCTACTCCGCGACCTTAGTGAACTAACATCTTCCTGCCCCAGCCTTCAACGCGATCGCACTACCTGCTATGTACCACACGACTACACTCCGCGATCGCAAACCTCTTCCCATAGTCGCGTAGCACCAGACCTGTTGCCTCCACCTTCATTCTCCGCAATTGCGAGGGCACCCCTTCGCGATCGCGATTCACTACAATACACCAGAAAACCAACAAATCCCAACTTGGTCCGAAATGGTTCAAAGCCACTTCGAAAGTCACCCGATTCTCTTGGGACCCCGTCCAATCATCCAAACAAGTTCATATACCTTATTCAAACTTTTCCAAAGACTCATAATACATAAAAATATATTATATATAAGAATAGAGGGCCAAACCATATGTTGAACTCTCTTAAGTTCATAAACTTCTCAACTTCAAACCTAGCATTCGATTCATAAATAGGCACTTCGGATCTCAACCAAACTTTGCACAAAAGTTCCATTTAATAATTCGAACCTATTCTCAACCCCGAAACAACAATTAGATTCATAAAATATCAAAGTCAACTGTCGGTTAAGCCTATGAACTCTCCAATTCTTCAACTTGCCAATTTTTTACTAGAAGTGTCAGATCAACCCCAAGCTACCCGAGGCCCAAACAAAACATACATTAAAGTTCAAAATTTTCATACGAACAAAGTGAAACCTACAAATCACTAATCAGGAGTCGTTTATACAAAAGTTAAACCTTGGTCAATTCTTCCAACTTAAAAGTTCCAAATTAAGAATTGCTCTTCCAAACCACTCCCGAACCTCTTGAAAATTTAAAAAAATCGTATTTGCAAGTCATAATACATCATTTGAAGCCACTCAAGGTCTCAAGTCACTGAACAAAATAATAGAACTCAAAAAACTAGTCGGGTTGTTACACAAGTATGACATGATGTCACACATAGCCATTTACGGTCAATAAGGTACTAAAAAGGCTAAACATGGTTTATAGCATGATTAATAGAGATCATGTAGCCATACAAGGATAACAACAAGTCATAAATACCATATGATGTAAATTCAAAGCATAAAGTAGCCTAAAATCTACCCCGAGCTTGAATAGCCCATGGCGCTCGCATATATGCTCGCCACCAAACATATGTAGTGCCCTAATACATAACAATTAATCAAATAAGGCCGATCTCTTAAGGTACATTTTCTCAAGCCAAGTTTAGGCAAGATACTTACCTTTGGAAGCTAAATCAACCCTCCAAAGTCGCCTTTTCTTTAAAAATCACCTCCAATTATGTCCCGTCCCGAACTTGGGGTGCAAGACCGACACCCAGTGCCTCACCTATCCTTGCGTACCAACTTGCGACTAAGGGACTCTGAACATATAATGTCAAACTTTGGTCATGGGCCACATTGAAAGACAATTTTCAAACGCTGACTAAACATCAATATAAAGTTGGGCCGAGAAGCCCGTCATAACTACTACAACTGGAAAACAAAACAAAATATACATACAAGGCCTACAAGTCCAACATACTGCACTAACTGATAGGATATGTCTACAAGTCTCTACTGATGGATATACTGTGATCAGAACAGGGCCCCGACCTACTCATAACATATATACACAAGATGTACATAACGCTCTAAACCCGGAAACTCCAAAGGGCATGAAGCTTACCGATCAAGCTAAACTCGGGCAACACCTAATGAGGAGGTCTACCCGTCTGTCTGTCTGAACCTGCACACATGAAATGCAGCGCCCCTAGAAAAGGGACGTCAGTACAAAATATGTACCGAGTATGTAAGGCAATACACTAAAAGCTGAAAATGAACTCATAATATAATAAGTGAAAGTAACTGGGAGTCAAAGACAATCTAAAGATATGCTCATCTGCTAATACTGACTCAACTCTATCAATATAGTAAGTAAAATAGTTGTCCNAGAGAATATATATATATATATATATATATATATAACTGCTCTGTCGTAGTAGGCTCGCTCATAGGCGCTCGACCATACTAGGCTCTGTATCTCAGCCAAATGGGCTCGCTCGTAGGCTTTCGGCCACAGTAGGCTCGGTATATAACTTACCATCTGATAAGAGGTTGCCTAATAGGGGCCTGCCTATCAATTATAGCTCGATGGTAATGAAAATACTGAAATATTGTATATATATATTCTCTACTCTCTTGACTGGAAGAAGACAATACTCAATTGAATATAAAGTCCCGATAAGGGAGAATATGTAACTTATGAGACTAGGATAATGTATATAAATTCAGGAGTATGAACTTCTCTTTATGCCTCGTTATCAAACACATGTTGTTACGAGATCATGCCAAAATGAAGGAAGGGATAACCTTAACATACCTGGGCTGATTCTCATGACAATCCCTTTAACACACGTCAATTTCGACAAATCATGTAACGGCGGATCGAAGTAGGGAAAATTCATATGATATTCTTGAGAAAGATTGCACCGTACTTCCTTAGAATCGCAAAATCTCGTTTTTATTACCTTATGAAATCTCGTATGAATTAAGCTTATCCATTAACTTAATTAAGCTTATCCACAAATTCCTTAATTAACTTGTTCCCCTATTAACCAATAATTACTCAATTATCCACATAATTAGGAATGATCTCAAATAACTTAAAAATACTACTCACTTTTAACACACTTTTTACACCTTACTATTATTGACATGTGGTATTTTGTATGGTACTAGTCCATAAATATGTGGTATTATAGCTTGGACCGTATGTTTTTCTCAAAATACCAAACTTCGACGAAAACTCATTTCCTTCGATTCGCTTACCTCTCACCTTCACGAATGTACTTATCACTTGTTTGAAATAGAATAATACTTATAATTCCAAAATAATCTCATTCTCGAACTTACGTCGATTAACTTACGATGAAACTTTAATGTACAAAAATGCGGGACGTAACATCTCATTTCCGAGCTTTCATCAATTTATTTATGGCTTACTTTCACGTACAAAAAATTATGGGCTGTAACATTATTCCTCCCTTTGGAACATTCGTCCTCGAATGTTGATTGATGCACTTATCATTCTCATAACCCATAGCTCTTGCGAATACTGTAGTACTCCTCTTGCTATCTAGGAAACTGTTCTGTGAATGAATACCAAAGGCCAGGGAACTCCCCCCTTTAGGACTCTTTCTCACACCACGACTCGTGGTCGGAATCCTTCCAATCTTGTAACTGTTGCTATCTCTTATCATCCAGCCTGTACGACTCTGGCTTTGTAAGTGCGACTATGCGACTCCTCTCTCCTTTTTCCTCCAGCTTTTAGCCAATCTATAGGCCTCACTTTGTAAACATATACAGAGCTCAATAAGATGTTCCTCTGGGCATCTATACTGAAGTTCTTCGCTCGGTACTTTGTCGAATTTACGAATATTATTATATCTTATTTCATAGACCTAGTTATTCATCCGTATGACTTTACTGCATCTAGGTAGGTCATACTATACCATAACTCTTACCTTGGTTTTATTATTATCGATGTCTGCTACCCAATTATAGGCTACTCTCTCTTCTTATCGTAGATGTATAAATCTAAGTCCTTCAATGCTTCCTTATTATTGGTCATCTAAAGGATGAAATCCTTATCCCCTCTCATACGTTGGAACTTTATCCATCTATTGTCGTTTCACCTTAATGTTGATCCATAATCTACTACCGATAACTTGACCTCTTATGTAACACTGCCGCTTGGGCTCACATTGTATCGTGGAACATTTGAAGTGATTTTCCTGATCCACTTGGGGGTGATACGATACTATACTTCCATAACCGTTTGTCATAACATCCCAATGTGGTTTGCCATACGTGGGTATTTTAATCCTGTACGATTCATGAAATTATTACTCAATCGAAGGCCCAAACATCATCCTTTATCTATCAAAATTACACCCTCATTCTACTATCAGGGCGTCATTCCATCTCTTCTCAATGCTACTAGTTTTAGACTCCTTTGAGTTCATTCAGGCTATACCGAGCTTTCTACAACTTAGAGAAACCATCAGTTTTCTTGTTTTCCATGGGCTTAATCCTGAGGACTTATCTATTCTCATCACTTTCTCACTCGCCCTTTCTTATCCTTACTCCTGTCTTCCTAAAACCGTGTCACTTTTCCATACTTTAGCTTGCGACCTATACTTATCTATTTATACTACACGCAACCTTCCATCAACTTGCTTGCACCACATATTTCCTTGTGTTATTTTAGAACATCAAGCGAGACATAAACCATAGGCTGGAAGATATGCCACCGTCGACACCGCGATAGATACTGAATCCCAGCGCTTCTAGCCTTCTATCCGAAGTATGGACTATTCCCAACCTTCTGCATCTGAGTATCTCGTATGTTGTTCACTTTTACCTTACTTACCTTAAAATCTCACATCACATCTTCTGTCTCTTTCATGACCTCCTTCACACATAGGTATAATTCATATTCACGAATTGAAGCTCTATTATAATACTTGCAACCTCTGGTGTTAAGAGTGATTCTTCCATGTTCTCAAGCACAATTTCTATAATTTTCTAGGTCGAATAATCAAACTCCTGATTTACTTCGTTATCGTAACTCTTTAGTTTCCTCTTCCTTCTGATCAGCCTTTATATAGGTTTAAGCTATCTTCTGATATGTGGCTTATGGTATTAGTCATTACTTTAGCCTTACATGGACTCTATGGAATATCCATGATACAATCTTCTAACAATTCAATTCTTTGTCTATGACCTGGGCTCAATTCTTTCTTTTAACTTATACCGGAATCTTCTACGGCTGCATGATTATCAACATATATGTTGCGTGGATAATAATTCGAACTCTTAAGTGCGTTCATAATGTAACTAACTCTGGATCATTAATCGAATAATTCTTTTCGTTCCTTCTCAACTTTCTTTAATGTAAGCAATTACTTTTCCTGGTCTTCCTGCCCCCTTGTTGGCGTGCATACTTAGCTTACCTTAGTGCACACACATATTGGAATTCCATATAACTCATATGATCTTGACTATCACTTTTGATTTTACTCCATGTTCATTAGCCACGGTAGGTGCCACTTTCTTATTGTAATGACCCGGCCGGTCATTCCAAGAGTAATAGCCCCGTTTTCCCCGTTTCTGCTTTATTATATGTGGTTCAGCTTCATTATGTTGTGTTAGATTGGTTGGCTCGGGTCCGGAGCGATTTTTGGAGAGAAATGAGACACTTAGTCTCTTAACTTGGTTCAATAGTTGGAAAAGTCAATCGGAAGTTGACTTATTGGTAAACGACCTCGGAATATAGATTTTATGGCTCAGATAGCTTCGTAAGGTGATTTGGGTCTTAGGAGTGTGTTTGGAATGTGGTTTTGTCTGGTGTAGAATTAGGCTTGAATTGGCGAAAGTTAGTTTTTGGCGATTTCCAGTCGGTAGTGGAAAATAGGATATCGGGGTCGAAATGGAATTTTGGAAGTTGGAGCAGGTTCGTAATGTCATTTTGGACATGTGTGCAAATTTTCAGGTCATTCGGATGTGTTTTGGTTGGTTTCGGCATCGTTGGTGATTTTTGGAATATTTAGGATTCTTAGGCTTGAATCATGAGTCGAATTTGTGTTTTGATGTTATTTTGAGTGTCCCAAGGGTTTGAATAAGTTTAGGTGATGATTTATGATGTGTTGGTATATTTGGTTGGGGTCCCGAGGAGCTCGGGATTGAGTTCGGATGGTTAACGAAGGTTTGGACTTGGAAAATTGCAGCAAAACTGTTGTTGGCGCACCACTGCTGGTGTGGTCGCATCTGCGGAAGGAAGACTGCAGGCGCGAGGTCTGCAGGTGCGAAGACCTTGCGCAGGTGCAGAAGAGGGAGACCTGGCCTAGGAGCGCAGGTGCGGATGCCTGGTCGCACCTGCGAGCCCGCAGGTGCGAGAAGAGGTCCAAAGGTACGGAAGTCAGGACTTATGTCGGATGCGCAGGTGCGCACCTAGGACCGCAGGTGCGGGTCTGCAGGTGCGCTAATGGGGCCGCAGGTGCGGGAATCGTTGGGTAGATCATATATAAAGGGCCCTTAGCGAAGTTTTGGCACATTCATCACTTTTGCATGCGGGCTGAGGCATTTTGGGAGCAAATTGAAGAGGGAATTCGAGGGTATTCTGTGGAGGTAAGTTTCTTGCACTAAAAACTCGATTCTATGTTGATATTTGACGAATTAGACTTGCAATTACTGGAATTTAATGGCATAAATTAGGGTTTAGGGTTTGGGAAATTGAGACTTATAATTAAGGAATTTAGGGGTCAATTGTGGTCGGATTTTGATGCATTTTATATGTATAGACTCGGGAGAGGATAAGGATTCTTGTGATGCTATTTTTATAGAATTCCGAGACGTGGGCCGGGTTTGGCCAATTTCGGCAATTTTGCCTAATTTTGATAGTTTTCGAGTGGGCCTTGTTCCTTTAGCATATATTGATGATATTAATCTGGTTTTGGATAGATTCGGAGCAGTCGATATCCAATTCGAGAGGAAAGAGCATCGCAAATTAGTATTTGGGCCGGTTTGAGGTAAGTAATGACTGTAAATTTTGTCCTGAGGGTATGAAACCCCGGACTTCGTATTATCTCACTATTTTCGGAGTGGCGCACATGCCGGATGACGAGTTTGTGGCATGCACTGATTGTGGATTTGGACTTGGTCCTTCCCGTGGCAACTATTGAGTTGCGTGTTTACTTTTAAATCATATGTTAAATCGTGTTTTAAGACTATTGTCATATTTGGGCCGTAAGCCATGTTTGGGACCTTGTGCCAACTTGTTTAGACCCCTTGGGGGCTTTTACTTCTATTTCCTCACTGTGTTGACTTATGATTTACACTCAGTCATATTATGTTTAACTGATTTCGAAACTCAGCATTATTTACACTATTTTGAGATATAAAATGATGTTATGGGTCGAGTACCCCGTTTTACTGATAGCCCGAGTGGCTTTTTGAGGCTGACTGAGTGAGGTCGAGGGCCTGATTGTGAGGATATGATATGCCACGAGGTGGCTTGATATTAGCGCTTGGGCTGAAGGAGCCCCTCCTGAGTCTGTACACACCCCTAGTGAGCGCAGGTACCTACTGAGTGCGAGTGCCAAGTGACGAGTGATTGGAAGGTATGAGTGACTGTGAGGTTGCCCGAGGGGCTGATTATGAGTGACTGTGAGGTATGCCCGAGGGGCTGATTCTGAGTGATGTTACGCCTGAGGCGCAGTTCCTGATGCATGTTTTGCCCGAGGGGCTACTTATGATTTTACCATTTTCACTCTGAACTTATGAATATGTTTTGACCAAGGGGCTTTTTATGATTTTTATCATTTTTACACTAAACTTCTTGAAATTTATGTTGAAACTGTTGGCAAGTATATTTCCAAATGACTTTTTTTTACTGAAATCGGCTTTTAAGCGTGATGATTTAACGTATACACTATTGGAAAGAAAGACTGTGCTTATTGTGAAATGATGATTTGACTTTATGTGTTTCTTACTACTCAGACCTGATTTATTTTCATTACTACTGAGTTGGTGTACTCACATTACTCCCTACACCTTGTGTGCAGATCCAGGTGCTAGGGCAGAGTGAGCTGTGTATCTGTACCAGAGACTTCTCGGAGATTTTGCGAGGTAGCTGCACACATCCGCAGCCGTGCTCTCTCTCCTGCTTACTATTATAGAGTTTATTTTCCAGAGTTGTATATTTTCTGTAGATGCTCATGACCAGTGACTCCGGGATCTCGGAATTGTATTTAATATTCGGTGTAGCTTTATCTGTTTTAAAATGTTTAAAAGAAACCTTTATGGGTTATCAGTTTAGTAATGATATAAATGGAATATTATTTACGATTTGAGTGTGGATTTGGCTGACCTAGTTCCACGATAGGCGCCATCACGACTGGTTTAGATTTGGGTCGTGGCACTTATGGAGTGTATGAAATGTTGTTTTGAGACTGTTGTTATAAGACCATTTCCTCTTTAGGTCACTGAGTTTAGGTTGAAGCCTTCTTCCTTATTTTCCTTAGCTAGTCTTTCATTGTAGTACTTAGAGAGTACCCTCTGACTCTTGTAAAGTTATGAGCTTATTAAATTGTATACTCGACAGACCTTTTGATGTCCTTCCTTGCCTATACTTATCCGTAGTTACTTACCTCCATATCCTTGTGCTTGTAAGGTTGCTTCTGAACTGATATTTTGACTATCTTCATAGTAGCACTCTCTTTTATTCCCGTAACATTCATACTGTAACTTTAACTACCCCAACTCCTATTTGAATATATCTCAAGTATTACAATGACATTACTGCGAGGCTGAATTCACTATATTTGGTTTTACTATGTTTATCTTGCACGATCTGTTGATTTGTGTGTAACCTCCTGTCTAGCCATAACTAGGCTCTTCCTGAATCAATTGCTAACTAATCGTTGGCCCATTCTCATATCAATATTCCACGTAATCTTTCTTGGGTTATTTCCTTTGTCTAATTTACCTCTCGCACTGGCTCCTTATTTATCAATAACATTCCGGGCAGGAACCCTTACTTCCTTTCCTTGACGTCGTGCTTGCATAATATTTTGGAATCATAGCATATCTGTAGGATTTGGATAAATGCAACCTCATTTTTTTCATTTTTATCGCATTCTTCCTTTACCATTCCATACTCACTAGAACCACTTAATTATGACTTAATGCCACATCACTCCATATTCCCCCCTTTAGGGGAGTACTAAGAGTTAGAGCCACGAGGATATACCTATAAATGTTTTACCTCTTCATCTTTGGTGTCTTTTCACATCATCGATGACCCTTACTCGCCTTGCGGAAATCCTTATGTACCGAGGATAACAAAATTCATTACTCGCGAGGGTGACACTTTGTGTAACTGGAACACATAGTTCTTTAAGCTTAACTTTGCTCACATTGCTTGCTTTAGGGAAGCGTCTTCCTGAATGACCTTTAAAGGTTATTCTTCTGTCGTCCATTCTATTATTTCCTCAACGCAATCTCTGAAATTCTCATGATATCGACTATTATCAAATCACTCAATCCCTAATTCATGTTTAGTTTATCTTGTTCACCAGCCCATACTGATGTCTATTATACTGGGTCTAACTTTTCCTTTTGGTAATCACGTTAGAGTCACGAACTTATTTCTCGAAATGAGGATATGACTTTATGGCCTATACTCTTCTGTTGTCTTAAGGCCTATCACCTCTCGTTTCTTCATTCATCGGACTATGGACCCTGTAACCGTCATCTTTTTGATCTACCGTTTGTCATCCATGTATCACATCTTACTCATAATGCTTCCTTATCTCTCTTCTCATTTCCCTGCTAATATTTCTACCTATCACTTTCTTGTGAAAACTTCAACAAGACATTCTTTGCTTTTAGCTCCCCTTGCTTCATTCATCGGCTCTTCGAGTTGCTCAACGTCCTCGCTCTACTAGGGACGAGAGCCACACTAAGGTAATATTTATCCCTTCCAAGATTTCAGTGCCTATCTTCTGAATTTGTTGATCATGCTAGTATTCACATCTAATTGTAGCATTTTAGAGTGCACCATCTGGGTGTCTCACAAGGAGATATATTAGCACATTTGTAATACCCTTCTGAAATGCCAACTAACACAAACAATCCATTCACCATTTTGGGTTACTCTAACCTGTCACGGCCCCAAATCCTAAGCCGGCCATGATGTCGCCTATTATGATACTAGGCTAGCCAATCTACCGCAAAATAAATAAAGACTTTCCGCCAAATTCAAAACTGTTCAATTTTCCATAAAAATTCTTCCGATTTAACAGTTTAAAGCAACAAAACGAATAAAGTAGTTTATACACTGCCCCAAAACCTGGAGTCAACCGTCATGAGCATCTATAAATAATACAACGTACTACTATTTCCTTACTACAACCAGTTCTAGGAAATGATATCAAATAACAAGATAAGAAGGGAAATAGGGCATGTTGCGGACGCCAAACAGGTACCTCAAATCCCGAACAAAGCTCCAAGAGAATGCGAAGACAGCTAGCGCTTAGACCCAGCACCTGAATCTGCACACAAGGTGCAGGGAGTAATGTGAGTACGCCAAATCAGTAGTAATGAGAGTAAATAACGTCTAAGGCTACGAAACAAGTAAAAACAGTCATCAATGCACAGTAAATGCAGCCTTTCTTTCAGAAAACACAGATACAATATCTTGGAACATTTACAAATTGCGTTCAGTAAAATATCTTTTGAAAATCTACCCTTTTTCACAAATTCCATAGAAATCAAACGATTCAGTAAATAAAGTCAACGGAGTTCACAAACAGTCCTACAGATGGAAACATGTATCATAAACAGCCCATCAGGCGTATCATCACTCAACATCAATCACTGAGCATGCCTCACAGTCACTCAGTATTAGCCCATCGGGCTACCTCACAAACGCTCATGCCTCCCAATATCTCATCACTCGGCACTAGGCACTCGCACTCAGTAGGTACCTGCGCTCACTGGGGATGTAAAGACTCCAAAGGGGCTCCTACAGCCCAAGCGCTAATATCAAGCCATCTCGTGGCATATCCTCACAACATAGGCACTCGGCCTCACTCAGTCACAAATCTCTCAAAGCCACTCGGGCTATCAAATAAACGGTGTAATCGACCCAAAATATCATTTTATATCACAAAAGTAGTGTAAATGAGACTGAGTTTCGAAATCAGTTAAACAAGAAATGACTGAGTGTAAATCATAAGTCAACACATTGAGGAATAGCAGTAACAGCCCCTAAGGGGTCCAAACAGGCCGGCACAAGGCCCCAACATGGCGTACAACCCAAAATATGATAATAGTCTTAAAACATGAATATCATATGAAGTAGAATCAAATACGCAACTTAATAGGTTCTACAGCACGGACCAAGTCACAATCCCTCAACCGTGCGCGCCACACACTCGTCATCTAGTATGTGCACCACTCCAAACAGTGATAAAAATGTGAAGTTCGGGGTTTCATACCCTCAGGACAAGATTTACGGTCATTACTTACCTCAAACCGACCCGGAAAACTACTCCGCAATGCTCTTGCCTCTAGAATCGGCTCCCAATTGCTCCGAGTCTAACCAAAATCATATTAATATTATCAATATATTCTAGGGAGACAAAACCCATTCAAAAATTATCAAAATTAAGCACAAATCCCAAAAATGGCCAAACCCGACCTCCCGGGCCGACATCTCGGAGTTTGATAAAAATCACAAAACTAGAATCCTTATCCTTCCACGAGTCTACCCATATAAAAATACATCAAAATCCAACCACAAATGACCCCTAAATTCCTCAATTTAAAGTCTTCATATTCCCAAGCCCTAAACCTCCAATTTAGTTGCTAATTTTCCATAAATTTCACTCCTAATCAGTCAAATAATACCATAGAAATGAGTTTTAGGTCCAAAAAAACTTACCTCCACGAAGTTCTTTTGATTGCCCTCATCAAAACCCTCTCTCAAGCTCAAATCCGCATGAAAACTTTGATGAAATAACCCAAATTTCTCGAAGGTTGGTATTTCTACTCTCTGTCCAGTGAAACCGCACCTGCGATCCCGCACCCGCGACCAAAGGTTCCGCATCTGCGGAAATAGCTTAGCCCCTCAAAATCCGCATCTGCGACTCCCAGACCGCACTAGCGACCTCGCACCTGCGGCTCCCCCTTCCGCAGGTGCGGAAAACCAGAAAGCTTTACACCAATAGTTCCATATTACCAAAAATCATGCCAATAACCATCCGAACTCATCCCGAGGCCCTCGGGACCTCAACCAAAAGTAACAACAAGTCATAAATGATCACCCGGACTTAGTTGAACCCTCATAACACCCAAAATAACACCAAAACATCAAATCAACCCATGATTCAAGCCTAAGGATTTTTAAACTTCCAAAAATCACCAACGATGCCGAAACTACCCAAAACTCGTCCGAATGACCTGAAAATTTGCACACACATCCAAATGATGCTACAAACATGTTCAAACTTTCAAAATTCCATTCTGACCCCTATAACTACTTTTCCACTGCCAACCGAAATTTGCCAAAAACTAAATTTTTCCAATTCAAGCCTAATTCTACTACGGACATCAAACCACATTCTGAACACATTCCTAAGTTCCAAATCACCTAACGAAGCTATCTGAGCCCAAAAATCCACATTCTGAGGTTGTTTGCCTATAAGTCAACTCCCGATTGACTTTTCCAATTATAAAGCCAATTTAAGAGACTAAGTGCCTCAATTCTCACCACGACCACTCCGAACCCGAACCAACCGACTCAACACAACATAATTAGGATAAACAACACATAATAAAGCATAAACAGGGAAAACGGCGCTAAATCTTATGGAACAACTGACCGGGTTGTTACATAACCCAGTCAGATCCTGATGCCCCGTCCTTTTCTTAAACTACACCTGTTAGACCCCATAAGGTATAACTGAGATGGGTGTGGCTAATTATACATACCTCTTTTACAATTGAAGGTAACTCAAAATGCTTATATTTCTCTGCTTGAATTGTAAATATTGATAATCTTCATTAATTGGGCGCCTCATACCCTTCTTCATCTTGCTTCTTTTACTTGTTCAAACTTGTACCTATCTTATGAATCTCTCATTGTTTGTTTTACCATAAGAGTGGATAGGCATTATTGCCTTAGGGATCCTTATCAAGAAGCTTACACATCTTATTATACACATGATCTGCTGAATACCTCATATTTACTCATCATAAGCACGTTGCAAATTTGAGTCCCTCTGACTTAACTCTTCCACAACCACATGCAATATCTTATCAACAGTCTTATGGATGAAGGTATCGTCTTATTACGAATAAAATAGAATTGAGGAAATTGAGTTCTTAGAACTGTGTTCTACTACACGATCTAGAGTAAGAAGAAAGAGTGACAATCCTAAATGCCTTGTAGCCTCCTGGTTATAAGTGTGGTTCACAACACACCCATAAACAAGACTCTACTAGACATGACTTGTAGACTCTCTAGGACAGAACTGCTCTGATACCACTTATGTCACACCCTGAACCTAGGGGCGAGACCGGCACCCGGTGCCTCACCTACCCTTGCGTACCAACTTGCGACTAAGGGACTCTGAACATATAATGTCATACTTTGGCCATGGGCCACATTGCAAGACAATTTGCAAATGCTGACTAAACATCAATATAAAGATGGGCCGACAAGCCCGTCATAGCTACTGCTGGAAAACCAATCAAAATATACATACAAGACCCACAAGCCCAACATACTGCACTAACTGACAGGATATGTCTTCAAGCCTCTACTGATGGATATATTGTGATCAGAACAAGGGCCCGACCTACTCATAACGTATATACATATATACGCAAGATAAACATAAAGCTCTAGACCCGACAACTCCGAAGGGCATGGAGCTTACCGATCAAGCTGAACTCGGGCAACACCTAATGAGAAGGTCCACCCATCTGTCTGTCTGAACCTGTACGCATGAAATGCAGCGCCCCCAGAAAAGGGACGTCAGTGCAAAATAATGTACCGAGTATGTAAGGAAATATACTGAAAGCTGAAACTGAACTGATAATATAATAACTGAAAGTAACTGGGAGTCAAAGAGCTCACCTGCTGATACTGACTGAACTCTCTCAATATAGTAAGTAAAATAGTTGTCCGGCCTTATAAGTCTTGTTATATATATAACTGCTCTGCCGTAGTAGGCTCTCTCATAGGCGCTCGGCCATACTAGGCGCTATATCTCTGCCAACCGGGCTTGCTCACAGGCGCTCGGCCACAGTAGGCTCGGTATATAACTTACCATCTGATCCGAGGTTGCCCAATAAGGGCCTGTCCCTCGATTATGGCTTGATGATAATGAAAATACTGTAATATTATATATATACTCTCTGCTCTCTTGACTGGAAAAGACAATACTCAATTGAATATAAAGTCCCGATAAGGGAGAATATGTAACGTATGAGACTAGGATAATGTATATAAATTCAGGAGTATGAACTTCTCTTTATGCCTCGTTATCAAACACATGTTGTTATGAGATCATGCCAAAATGAAGGAAGGGATATCCATAACATATCTGAGCCGATTCTCTTAACAATCCCTTTAACACACGTCAATTTCGATAAATCACATAACGACGGATCAAAGTAGGGGA
Source organism: Nicotiana paniculata (assembly GCA_005239505.1). NCBI lineage: Eukaryota > Viridiplantae > Streptophyta > Magnoliopsida > Solanales > Solanaceae > Nicotiana > Nicotiana paniculata. The sequence continues at coordinate 43,694 of ML357374.1, read as the reverse complement.
AAATCCATATGATATTCTTGAGAAAGATTGCACCGTACTCCCTTAGAATCGCAAAATCCCGTTGTTATTACCTTATGAAATCTCATATGAATTTTTGTAGCAAATTTCGTATGATCACTTTGTGATTTGATCATGATCTTGTATGATCTTTGAAGCTTCGTCTGTAACTTGTAGTCATAGCCTTTTCATTTTGTAGTCATAAGGCTTCTAGCATCTTTCCATAAAAAATTAGATAAGGTAGTTATTACTTTAAATGTTGTCACCCTCCAAAGTGACTTAAGAGTCGTCAAATAGACATATATTGCTGTCACGTTTTTGTCTTGATTAAGCTTATCCAATAACTTAATTAAGCTTATCCACAAATTCCTTAATTAACTTGTTAATCCCCTATTAACCAATAATTACCCAATTATCCACATAATTAGGAGTTATCTCAAATTACTTAAAATACTACTCACTTTTAACACACTTTGTACAACTTATTATTATGGTCATGTGGTACCTTGTATGGCACTAGTCCATAAATACGTGGTATTATAGCTTGGACCGTATTTTTTTCTCAAAATGCTAAACTTCGACGAAAACTCATTTCCTTCTATTCGCTAACCCTCTTCTTCAAGAATTTACTTTGCACTTATTTGAAATAGCATAATACTTATAATTCCAAAATAATCTCATTCCCGAACTTACGTCGATTAACTTACCACGAAACTTTAACGTACAAAAATGCGGGATGTAACATCTCATTTCCGAGCTTTCATCAATTTATTTATGGCGTACTTTCATGTAAAAAAAAAAGGGGGTGTAACAAATTAGCTCAAATATAACCAAATAATACTCAATAAGGTCAAATAAAATCATAGGAATCAATTTCAAACAATAAAGCTTCAATCTTTAATCAACTTTCAAAAAGTCAACAAAGTCAACCTTGGCCCACATGGTCAAAGCCCGAGTCTAGGGGTAGATCTTATTTACCCATAACCCTCGAGTCCAAATATATATTTATTTTTCAAATATATGTCCAAATCAATGACTAAAACCTCTAATTATACTCTCTTATGTTATAGACAAAAACCTCAAATTTCACTTTAAATTTTCATATTGTGGACATAGAAATACATGGGGAATTAAGATACATGATCAAATTCAAGTAAAAATTACTTACCTCCAAAATTATAGTGAAACCCCTCTTCGAAATCTCCTCTTCATGTTCTCCAAGACTCAAAAATGGTGAAAAATGAGCTAAGTCCCCAAATTTGGACTTAAAATACCCCTGCCAGCATTACCCTTCGCTATCGCTATCGCTGTAGCTACCCATATGCTCATGATGCACAGAAGTACATTGACCGACCTTCCTATTATGAGATCACGGATAGACCCATGTGATACCGAAGCTCCACCCGACTTTATTTCACGATCGCGGACGCAACCATGTGATTGCGAAGCACGCGCTCCTGGACCTCAGACTCTTTTACGCGATCACAACACTCCTCTAGTGAACGCGTAGCACACACCCACAGAAAACACATCACAATCGCTTACCTCAACCATGTGATTGTGAAGAACAATCCTCTAGCTGACACCGCCATTCTACACAAACGCGGGACCTCCCTTGCGATCGCAAAGAACTCCCCTGACACCAGAAATCAACAATTTCCACACATGCTCAGGGTGGTTCAAAACTAACTCGATCTCCCTGGGATCATGTCCAAACATTCCAACAAACTCCATAAATACTATCCAGATTATATGCGAAATGATCACATCAAAGAATCAAAGGCAAAACCATATATTGAATTTCTCTTAAGTTCATAAACATGTATACTTCCAACCAAGCATCTGATTCATACCTAGATAGCTCAGATCTCAACTAACCTTTGCACACAAGTTTATTTTAACTGCACAAACCTATCCACAGTCCTGGAATACCAATCGGAGTTTGATAAAATCAAATTCAACTAGTGATCAAACTTATGAACCCCAATCCTTCAAAATGCCAACGTATAACTAATGATTCCAAATCCTCCTAGAAACCTCCAAAACCAAATCAAAAAATGCTCCCAAGTCTAAAATCATCACACAAACCTATTGTAACCTTCAGATCACCATTCCGAGGTTGTTAACCTAAAAGTAAAACCTTGGTAAACTCTTACAACTTAAGGCTTCCCAAAACAAAACTAAGTGTTCCAACTCACTCCTGAACCTCTCGGTAATGAAAATACCCATCGGTCGGGCCATTATCTTTTCCACCTCTTAAACAAATGATCATCCTTGAACGTGTTTAGAAATGTACCCGAGCTGCCAAAAAGGTGTGGAAATCTGCTCCACATATCTGGCTTGGTCTCCCAAGTTTCCTCCTCACTCAGTTGGCCTCTCCAAAGCACCTTCGCCGATGCGATCTCCTTTGACATGATCTTTCAAACCGGCCTATCCAAAATGGCCACAAATTCTTCTTCACAAGCCAGATTCTCATCTAACTGCACTATGCTGAAGTCCTAAATGTGCGACTTGCCTTTATGATACTTTTAGAGTATAGAAATATGGAATACCGGATGAACTCCTGATAAACGAGGAGGCAAATTAAGCCTATAAACAACATCACCAACTCGTAGTAATGCCTTAAATGGACCAATAAATATTCGAATCAACTGGCCTTTCTTTCCAAAACTCATCACGCCCTTCGTGGGTGAAATCTTCAAAAGTACTTTTTTTACCCTCGATAAATGCCACATCACAGACATTTCTGTCTGCATAACTCTTCTTCCTCGACTGAACTGTATGAAATCTCTCCTGAATCAACTTCACCTTGTCCAAAGCATTACGAACCAAATTTGTACCCAACAACCTAGCCTCATCAGACTTAAATCAACTAATAGGAGATTGAAACCACCTACCATACAAAGACTCATACGCAACCATATGAATGCTGGACTGGTAACTCTTGTTGTATGCAAACTCCGCTAATGGTAGATACGGTCCGAAAGACCCCCAAATTCAATCATACAAGCTATCAATATATCCTCAAGAATCTGAATGCTCTGCTAGAACTGACCATCTATCTGTGGGTGAAAAGATATGTTAAGCTCCAGCTGTGTAAACAACTCTTAAAAAATGAGAAGTGAACTAAGTACCCCGATCTGAAATGATAGAAACATGTACACACTGCAAACAAACAATCTCTCTGATGTAGACTCGTGCCAACTTCTCTTAAGTATATGTAGTCAACACCGGTATGAAATGTGCGACATGGTCAATCTAGCAACAATGACCCATATGGCAACAAACTTTTTCAAAGCCTGTGGCAAGCCTACCACGAATTCCATAGTAATGCACTCCAAATTCCACTCCGGTATAACCAATCTTTAATTCAAACCACATGATTTTTTATGCTTATATGTCACTTGGTGGCAATTCAAACACCGTGAAACATGCCCAACAATGTCCTTCTTCATCCTTCGCCACCAATAATGCTGCTTCAAGTTGTGATACATCTTTGTGACACCTAGATGAATAGAATACCTCAAAATGTGAGCCTCCCCAAGAATCAACTCCATAAAATCATCAACATTTAGAACACAAATTCGACCTTGGAGTTGCAATACACCATCATATCCAATAACCAACTTCTTAGAACCGCCTTGCTGCACTATGTCCTTCAGCACCATCAAATATGGATCATCATACTGGCGATCCATAATGCGCTCAAACAAGGATGACTGCACAACCGTAAATGCAAGAACTCTATGAGGCTTATAAATTTCCAATCTCACAAAATTTTTGGCCAATGCCTGAACATCCATAGTCGAAGGGATCTCCTTAGCTGGAATAAATGCCAAACTCCCCCATGCTCTCTGCCTTTCTACTCAAGGCATCCGCTACCACATTCACCTTATCCGGATGATACAAGATAGTAATATTATAATTCTTAAGCAACTCAAGCCACCTCCGCTGCCTCAAATTCAAATCCTTTTGCTTGAACAAGTGTTGAAGACTCCGATGATCAGCATAAACCTAACATGACACACCATACAAATAATTCCACCTCATTTTAAGCGCATGCATAATATATACCAAAAACTAAATCATGAACTGAATAATTCTTCTCATGATGCTTCAAGTACTATGACATATAAGCAATCACTCCACCCTCCTGCATCAACATCGCGCCAAGACAAATGCAAGAAACATCAAAATACATCGTGTATGTCCCAAAATCCTTGTGCAACACCAATACTGGGGCTATAATAAAAGCATTCTTGTGCTTCTAGTAGCTCTCCTCACACTCATAAAACAATCTAAAAGATGCACCTTTTTTAGTCAACTTAGTCAATGAGGCTGCAATAGATGAAAACTCCTTCACAAAGCAATGGCAGTAGCTTGCCAAACCCAAGAAACTCGTGATCTTTGTAGCTGAAGTAGGTCTCGGGCAATTTTGAACTACCTCAATCTTCTTCGGATAAACCTTGATACCATCACTAGACAAAATGTGACCCGAGAATGAAACTGAATCCAACCAGAGCTCATACTTAGAAAATTTAGCGTAAGGCTTCTTCTCCTTCAAAGACTGAAGCACAATCCTCAAATACTGCTCATGCTCCTCCTTACTAAGACAGTAGATCAGGATGTAATCAATGAATACAATCACAAAAGAGTCCAAATAAGGCTTGTTTATCAAATTCATGAATGTCGCTGGAGCATTAGTCAATCCAAATGACATCACTAAGAACCCATAATGACCATAACGAGTCCTAGTAGCCATCTTGAGAATATCGAAAGCCCTAATCTTCAACTGATGAACTCAATTCAATCATAGAGAACACCTTAGAACCCTGAAGCTGTTCAAAAAAATCATCAATACGAGGTAATGGGTACTTCTTCTTGATAGTAACCTTGTTCAACTACATGTAGTCAATGTATATCCTCATAGAACCTTCTTCTTCACAAACAACACCAGCACACCTCAAAGAGAAACATTCGGTCTAAAGAACCCCTTATCAAGAAAATCATGCAACTACTCCTTCAATTTCTTAACTTAGCTAGAGCCATTAGATACAGTAGAATAGATATGGGTTGAGTGCCTAGAACTAAGTCAATGCAAAAATCAATGTCCCTATTTGGTGGCATGCCCAACAAATCTGTAGGAAACACCTTCGGAACTCCCTCACAACTGGTACTGAATCCATGGAAGGAACCACTACACTAAAATACCAAGTAAAATACAAATATGATAGATATCACTTCTTATCCATACTCTGAGCCTTCAGACATAAAATCACCTTACCTGTAGAATGACCAAATAACCCCCTCCACTTAAGTTTAGGTAATCCCGACATAGTCAAAGTTACAGTTTTGACATGAAAATCCAAGATAGAATGATGCAGAGATAACCAATCTATGACAAGAATCATCTCAAAGTCCACCATGCCCACCAACCAAAGATCAAACATAGTATTATAATTACGCAAGACCGATGGGCACGATCCACCATAATAAAATCTCTAAAAAGTGTAGACACATAAACATGAATATCCAAAGAACCATGAGGCATATCCAAATACGATGCAACGCTTGTGACACATACGATTAAGTATAACCTAAATCGAACAATACCGAAGCATTTCTATGACTGTAACGACCCGGCTGGTTATTTTGACCATTTGTACTTTGTTCAGAAATTTGAGGTCATGGATAGCTCCATATTTTGTATTATGACTTGTGTTTATCGTCGTTTTCGGTTTTCGAGTGATTCAGATATAGTTTGGAAGAATGATTTTCATGTTTGAAGCTTTAAGTTGGAAGAGTTGATCAAGTTTAACTTTTGTGATTCCGTTACATCTGGATAGTGATTTTGGACTTGGGCGTATGCCCGAATCTGCATTTGGATGTTTCAAGGAGGTTTCAACGTTATTTGGCGAAAATTGGCAATTTGAAGGTTTAGAAAGTTCACAAGTTTGACTGGGAGTTGACCTTGATAATATCGGGTTCGCATTGTTGTTCCAGGAGTTGGAATACGTTCATTATATCATTTGGAACTTGTGTGGGAAATTTGAGGTTATTTTAAGTTGATTTGATATGGTTCAACACGAGTTTTGAAAATTGAAAGTTCATTAAGTTTGATTTGAGGTGCGATTTGTAGATTTGATGTTGCTACACGTGATTTGACACCTCGAGTAGGTCCGTGTTATGTTTTGGAGATTTTTGGTATATTCGAGCGGGGTCTCGAGGGGCTCGGGTGAGTTTTAGACGTTGTTCAGATCATTTCGGATGGTTGTTGTATTGCTGATAGTTGGTGTGTGTCTGCAGAGCGTTGCGATCGTGGAACTATGATCGCGTTCGCATAGAGGATTCTAGAGCTGGGTATTTTTCTTCTTTGCATTCGCGACATCAAAAATGTGTTTGCATAGGTTTGTATTAGTTACAGTTCACGTCTGCATATGTGGCATTGCGTTCACAAAGAGCTGAGCTGAGAGCTGGGAGCTGGGGACTTCTTAATCGCGTTCGCATAAGCTAAGTCGCATTCGCGAAGCTTTGGGGTATGTGGTCATCGCGTTCCCGTGGCTAGTATTGCAAACACGTAGAGCATTTTTGGTGGCAGTTGTGTTTGATCTTCGTGATGGGTATTATTTTTTAGTGCTTATAAGTAATCTATTTGAAAGGTTTCAGATATTTGATCATATTTTGAGCTATGGAGCTCGGACTTGGGCAATTTTGGGGGCGATTTTCACCACATGGACTACGGTAAGTGTTTTCGACTTGATTTTGATTATATTCTATGATTCCGTCTTCGTTTATGGCATTTGATTAATGATTTCAAAAGAGAAATTGGGGTTTTGATCTAAACTTTCTTAAAGTGAATTTTTGAGGTTTGAACATCAATTTGGAGTCGTATTTAAGTGAACTTTGTATTGTTTGACTCATAATTGAATGGGTTTTCGGATTTTGTGAGTTTTGTCTGGTTCCGAGGTGCGGACTCGAGTTTGAATTTTTGGTTGACTTTGAGTAAATGAGTAAAGTTTCGACCTTTATCATTACAATTTATTTCCTTTGGCATTATTTGATGATCTTGAGTTGATTTTGGCCAGTTTCAAGCCATTCAGAGGTTGATTTGCGAGATGGAGTTTCTAGAGTATCAGTTGGCTTGCTTGGTGTTTGATTTGGCTTGCTTGATGTAAGTAAATTATCTAAACTTGGATTTGAGGATAAGCTATGGTAACTGAGATAGTTTGGGGGTGACGCACGTGCTACGTTACGGGAGCGGGTGCGTGCGCCGAGGTATTCATGATCTCGGTAGTTTGTAGGCTATTATATGCGTTGTTTTTCTATCATGTTTCTTTGATTTCATGTTTTCTCCATTTATGTGACTACGTGGGATATTATTCATGCTAGAAATCATGTCTAGTCCACCTGCTTAATTGTTTGAGACATGATAGGCTATTTTCGCCATGTTGAGCTATTTGCCTTAGCTATAGTCATACTGTTCAGTCATGATAGTTACATACGCATGTTATATATCTATCTTTGAGGACTTTTGATATGTTGTCTCACATGTTATCAGTGTCTTTTCAAATGACACAATTTTGGACTGTAATTGAGGCATATGAAGATATTCCGTGTTATATAAATGTGTTATGTTTTTGTGAGATGTTTGCATAGTGAGGCTTGAGCGGGTTGATGACTAAGGTGGGCCATAGATTCGTATTTATATTGATATTTGGATGGGGTTGCACACTGCAACAGTTATATTGATATTGAGGTAACGGATTGGGCTAAGCTGTACTGATTTAAGGCTACGCGGGCACCAAGCCCTACCACTTAGGCTAAGTGATTATGATTAGCTCTTGGGTAGGACCCGACTCTTCGGAGTCTGACATGCCAACAGTGGGTATAGGCACCGTATTTCATATACGTGCTTTGATGTTGGGCAGTCATGCCAAGCACCCGTATAGTGCTAGGTGTGATTATTTTGATGGATCTATGTTAACGTTGTTGGGGAATTTGAGCCAGGAACCTGGAGTGTGCTAAGATTATGTGTACTCAATGAGTTCATTGTGAAACTAAGTTCTTGACATGTATATTGACATGTAGGCATGGAGATGTACCTTCCTCATGCTAGACAGTGACATGAAATTTGATTACTTGACATGTATACCTGACATGTAGGCATAGAGATGTATTTTTTTCATGCTAGACGATAATATGACATTTATGATTTGACATGTATATTTGAAATGTAGGCATATAAATGTATATTCCTCATTCTATACGGTATCTGATAATTGATGACTTGGCATGTATACTGACATGTAGGCACAGAGGTGTACTTTCCTCAAGCTAACTGGCAAATGAAAACTTTTATATGGTGTTATGAATTGGGAATACAACTTTTTTGATAAACTCATGTTTAGTCGTTTCTCAAGTGGTGAGATTTGGAATTAATTGTTTTACTTGAACAACATGCCTACTTTCCCGTAACTGTGATCTAGCTGAGCACATATCTCCTGATTCATATACCTTTACTGGGTTCACTACACTTTTATGAACTGTTATTGCCTATTGATGTTGGTCACTGACCTTCTTCCGAGCTCGTCACTGCTTTCAACTTAAGGTTAGGTTTGTTACTTATTGAGTACATGGAATCGGTTGTACTCATACTACACTTATGCACCTTGCGTTCAGATTTTTGAGTTGATGTTGCTGTATACGGTGGAAGCTGGCATTGAAGATGTACCTGCGTCCCGGTTATAGCTTGCTATTGTTCTTGGTAGCTTTAGATTTATAAATCTGTTTATGTATATTTCGAGCAGATGATATATTTATTTCGTACTAGCTTTGTAAATTCGAAGTCTTAGAAGCTCGTCAATTGTACTACCAATCCTTGGGATTTTGTATATAAGGTTCAGTTGTTCAATTCATTAACTCACATTATTTTCGTTTGAATTGAGTTTATTGTTATTTGGCTTACCTAGTGGGTTGTGTTAGGTGCCATTATGACTAGTTGGTTTTTGGGTCGTAACAATGACAAACTAAGAAAAATACATGTGATGACTGCATCAGAGGCAACCACCTCAGGTCTACTAGGAAAAGTATAATAATGAGCTTGACCTCCACCTTTAGGACGACCACTGCTTGTCTGATCGCCACCTCTAGCTGGATGAGCAAGTGGTATAGCAACTAGGGATTAAACTGTGGCCTAAACACCCTATCGTGGTTTAGCACTCTACAATATGGGACAATGCATCTTAGAGTGTCGCGAAATCTCCTCACTCAAAATATCCCCTCATCTGGCAAGGTTGTTGAACCTGTGACTGGCCCTAACGATCTGGATACCTCTGAACTGACCCTGCCCTGGAGGTGCACTATAAGGACCATAGGCTGAAAGTGCACTATATAGCAACTGTCTCGAACGAGTATCATGGGAACCATGACTAACTGTGGTGTCACGGGAGATTTGAAGTGCTAGCTGAACCGGTCTGGCATGATGCTCTCTACCATAAATGTCCCTTGCCTTTAGATGAGGAACCATTAGATCCTCTAGTACTACGAGGCTTCATGGTCTCGTGCTCCATTTTTACCTACATAAGAATACTCTTCAATCTCCTAGCAATCTACACTTCTTGATGAAAAGTGGTGTCGGTCTCAGCCTTACACGTGATCCCAATCCTGATACTAAAGTGAAGACCCTCAATGAACCTCTGTACCTTCTCCTTCTCAGTGGAAATCAGAAAAGCTGCATAGTGTGATACCTCTATGAACCTCATCTCATATTGAGTCACTGACATGCTACCTTAAAATAAATGCTCAAATTGGCTATGAAGCTCATCTATCCTGGTGGGTGGGACGAACTTCTCTAAGAAGAGGTGCAAAAACTGAGCCTATGAGAGAGCAAGAGATCATGTTGGCCTACCCCGATCATAAGTCTACCACCTCTTGGCTTGCCCTCTAAGCTAAAAATAAGAGTTGCACAAAATCTCATAAGACATATCTAAGAAATCTTGGGCATCCTCAGAAAGACCACCCTTAAAGTGCGGGATATGCAACTTCTACAACCCATCCATCCTTTTTGGTCAACCACAAACATACTAGTCCTAACGTCATGTGCTGCAATGATAGGCTAAGCTATATCAACCGGTAGAACTCCTAGATTTTGAAATCCACGAACCATCTGCTTAGGAGTGTGGGTGGCAGGGGTTTGATTCCTCCAACAACCTGGGAAGTAGCTGGTGCCATACGAAGTACACCCGCCTGTTCCATGCTCTCAATGAAGCCAACAATTATGGACCAAAGCTTCCTAAAGCACTAGGGTATTAATAAACCCCTCTAGGACCTAAGCTGGCCCTACCGGCTCACCCTTAACTGAAATTTGCTCACCATCTAGAGCTATATGTGGCTCAACTAATGCCGTTACCACAAGCATGAGTAGTTGTAGGTGCTGCTGCACGTGCTCTAGTTTGGGCCTAGCCCTGCCCTTGCCCCGACCTCTGCCTCTAGTAGTAGCCAGAACCCGGGGCTTCGACTCTTGCTCAATTGTGGGTGACGCATGTGTTATCACTTATCTGTGAGAGAATAGTATGGTAAAAATTCAAACTTCAGGATAAATTAAAATCACACGATAGAGAATGAAAGAATATGGATTTTCTAAATGTCACATAGCCTCTCGAAGATAAGTATAAGCGTATCCATACCGATCTGCAAATACTCTACTAAATAACCTCATGACTCGTGAGACCTATGAAACCTAGGGTTCTGATACCAAGATGTCACGGCCATAAAATTCCACCAACGGTCGTGATGACACCTAACACACCGGCTAGGAGAATCAATCACACAATAACAAAATAAGCAACAGAACTGAAGCAATTTATCAAGTCTAATTGATATTTATAGAATAATAAGTCTAAAACCAGCACCAGTATATAAAAATAGTAACACAGTTCCCAGAAACTTGTTTCAACAAGTACTTGAGCTCTAAGAATGTCAGACGACAACGATCTGCAATACATACAACACTGTCTGAAAAAAAAACAATCTTAAAACATGAAAAGAAGGTGACTTCGAGGCTTTCAAATAGGATATGACGCACTATCCCGAGTCTCCCTAGCTCAGCTATGATCTATTCTTCAGCTCTGCTGGTACCAACACTTGGATCTGCACAAAATGTGCAAATGTGTAATATGAGTATAACCTACCCAATGTACTTAGTAAGTATCAAGACTAACCTCGGCAAAGTGGTGGCGAGATTAGTTAACTACTACTTACTATCATAGCCTGAACAGTCCATAAATACATACAACACATGAATCTAGTAGAAACAACGTATAAAAAGATCAGGTATAATGAACAGAGATAATAATTTACTTTCAGATAAGAAAAGATCAAAAACTCATATTGGTACGCTGAATCACCATATAAGGATGATATGCATCGAAAAGCATTATTATAATGCCAAGTATATGAGTCTAAAATATTTATTCATAAATAAGACTCCATGTCATTAAACGACACTCCCCAAGAGTCCAAAAAACATGCTCACACAGGGCCCAAGGTACAATCGGTGATCACCCGACTCCGGAGAGACGAATCCAAATGTATGCACTCCACGGACAACTCAAGTGCTAAATAAAAATATCACTCACACGGATAACTCACATTCCACAATGCTCATCTCACATGGACAACTCATGTTCTTCAACCTCAGTTTATATGAGAGTTTCCATATGCAGAGGTCGTGCATATGCATCATAAAAACATAAATGATGTATATGGAAATAAAAATATACATGCGGACAATGTGACTACAAATAGAAAAAGTAGGACATGATTTCACAAATAGCCATTTACAATCAATAAGGTACCAAAGCCTAAATATGGTTTCTAGTATGATTAAAAGAGCTCACGTATTCACACAAGAATAACAACAAATCATAAACAACATATGATGTAAATTCAAAGCATAAAGTAGCCTAAAATCTACCCCAGCATGAATAGCCCATGGAACTTGCATATACACTCGTCACAACGTATATACAATTCCCCCAATAAATAGCAATTAATCAAATAAGGTCAACCTCCTAAGGTAGATTCCCTCAAACCAAGTCTAGTCAAGATACTTATCTTTGGAAGCCAAAACAATCCTTTAAAACCTCCTTTTCTTTAGAAATCACCTACAACCGAATCAAATCTAACCATAATCAATAAGGTCAAATAAAGACATCGGAATTAATTTCAAACAATAAAGCTTCAATCTTTAATCAGTTCTCAAAAAGTCAACAAAAGTCAACCCGGGATCACATGATCAAAACCGAAGTCTAGGAGTTGATCCTGTTTATCCATAACCCCACGAGTTTAAATATGAATTTAGTTTTAAAATCTAAGTCCAAATCAATGACTAAAACCGCAAACTATATTGTCTTAAGTTATAGAGAAAAATCATACATTTCACTTTAAAATTACATATATTAGGTGTAGGAATCCATGGAGAATCAAGATATATGATCAAATATAAGTGAAGATTATTTACCCCATGATTATAGTGAAACCTCTCTTTAAAATCGCCTCTTCACGTTCTCCAAAACTCAAAAATGGTAAAATATTAGCTAAGTCTTGAAATTTGGACTTAAAATACTCCTACCTGCATTATCCTTTGTGATCACGGTCACTTCCCACATGATCGCTATGCACAAAGGTCCATCACCTGAAGTCCCTCTTACGCGATCGTCAAAATAAACACGTGACCGTGAAGCTACACCTGAATCTCTTATGCGAGAGCAAACACAAACACATGATCGCAAAACACACGCCCCTAACCCTCAGACTCTTCTATGCAATCACACAGCTCCTCTTGCAAAGTCGTATCACACACCCACAAATTACACATCAGGATACAAACCTCATCCACACGATCGCAAAGAACAATCCCCCAGATGACGCCTTCATTCTATGCGATCACGGCACCTCCCTCGCGATCGAAAAAAAAATCCTTGTCATAAGAAGTCAACAATTTCTAAATATGCTTTGGGTGGTTCAAAACTCTCCCGAGATTTGGGACCTTTCCAAACATCCAACATGTCCATAAACACTATCTAGACATATACAAGGTCTCAAAATACATACGAAATTATCGCATCAAAGAATCAAAGGCCAAAACATATATTGCATTCTCTTAAGTTCATAAACCTCTATATTTCTAACCAAGCGTCCGATTTATACCTAGATACATCTCAAAAAAAATTTGTACACAATTAAAATTTAACTACATGAACCTATCCACAGTCCGAGATACCAATCAGAATCCGATAACATCAAAGTCAACTATAGATCAAACTTATGAACTTCAAATTCCTTCAAGGTCCTAATTTTCGACAAATGGTGCCAAATCCTCCTAGAAACCTCCAAAATCACATCCGAACATACGCCTAAGTCCAATATTATTATACGAACCTATTAGAACCTTTAAATCACTAATCTGGGATCGTTAACCCAAAAGCCGAACTTTTGTCTCCCCTTGCAACTTAAGGTTTCCCAAAATGAAACTAAGTGATCCAACTCACTCCCGATCCTCTCGGGAATCAAATCACCCATTCCCACAAGTTATAAATTATCAAGTAAATATACAAAAAGTATGAAATAGTTGGTTAAGGTTGTAGAACTCAAAATAACCGACCGGGTCATTACACTTTGCATGTCAAGCTACTTTGTCTCTCGATATGGATGAGACATCTCATTCTTCGAACTGACTACACTCATTCTATTGTTGGGATTGATCCTTTGAGTCCTTCTATTGACGAAAATTTCTTTAAGATGTTCTTCGTAGGGGACTTGTATTTAAATATGGTCCTTATTTTAAAGTTTTACAAATATATATTATCCTTCAGAACTATTCCTCATCCTTCTTCTTCGTTATCTTCATATGTGTTGTACAAATTGAATGTCCATAGGTTATTTGTGGTTGGTCTAATTGGTTGGTTGAAGAAACTTGAAGAAAACTATTGTTGGATTTTGTCGAATTTGATTTCTGAAGAAGTCAAAGTAGGTTTGTTGATTTTTTAATGTTCGCATTCAATCTAACCATGAAAAAGTATTGGAATAGCTATTAGAAGGTTTCCCATCCAAATAATTTCTGACCATCAGCCAAGATTTGTTAACAACATATTGTAAAGTTACGATAAATTTTGTAGTAAAGTCTTGACGATCCACTAGGACTTGTGACTGGGTAAGTCTTTTCCCATCCATCAAAATGTTGGTTGATACGCCAGGACCTACGACCATGTTCTAGCATGCAAGTTTCAGACTCTGACCCGCAAGCTATTTTTGTGACTTATTTAAATAGGCTTAAAACTAAAAGTTACACATAACATAGAAATTGGATTATGGTTTAATTATCTTGTTTTGAGAAGCATGCTTATCCTTTCTCTGATTTGCGCACCTTATTATTATATCTGTTTCCATGCTATTCTAAACTGTCCAAAGTTGTGAAGGTGAGTAATATATTTTGTCAAAAATCTCATCAGTCTCTTTGATATTAGACTTGATACTTACCGAGTACACATTATTTCTTATACGCATACTATACTTCTGCACTTTTTGTGCGGATACTGGAGTTTGATCCAACTTATGGAGTCTCCTTCCTTACTTTCATATTGTTTCTCGTATTTCAGACAGTACTCTTGTATATTGAGATTTACTTGTATTCCATCTTAGTATCACATGGCTCCGTACTACTTTTTGGGAGATTGATGTAGTATTTCCCACATTTGTCGATGATGTTAGAATTATTACGCCCTATTTATGTTATTACTTATGATTATATTATGTTATGTCTTTCCTTGGCTTTCTACATGTGTTAATTTACCTAACGAGTTTTGGTTGGGTGACATCATGACCTAGGGGGGATTTTGGGTTGTGACAAAATTGGTATCGAAGCTCTAGGTTCAAGGATTCTACGGGTCATGAGCATGTCTAGTACAGTCTTGAAGGCCAGTATGGGGACATCTGTACTTATTTTCGAGATGTTGTGGGACAACTAGGAAAGTTTCCTTCTTTCTTTCCTTATCGTGCATCCTTTGTTATATCTCGAAGTTTGAATTTAATTTTTCTATTCTTCTCACATATGGTGAGAACATGTGTGTCTGCAGCAGCTGAGCAGGAGCCAGTACTCAGACCGGAGCCGTGAAAGGCAGGGGCCGGGGCAGGGCTGGAGCTAAGCCCATAGCATGTACTGCAGCACCCATGATAGGTGGAGAAACCACAACTACTCGTGCTCATGCTAGAGCCGCTTCTGAGAAGCCACCTATTGCTCCAGTACTGGACCGCGTGCCAGTTCAGGTTGTTTCACCGGGCCCAGGTTAGCTTCCCGAGGGTTTTATTGCTACTCTAGTACTCAAGGATACCATGATCTGGACTATGAGTTACTTTGAGGGTTTGGCACAAGCTAGGATAATTCTTGAGGTCCAGCTACTTATTAGGCCGAATGGGAGCCCAGACACCAGTTACTCACACCCTAGAGCATGTCATTACTAAGTTTCTGACTCTAGGAGTTCCAGCTATTCCACCAGTTGGGTGGTTCCGCCTATTGATGTTGTTAGGCTTGAGGTTTGTTGATACCCAATTTTGTCCTCATATTTTATAAGGTATTCGATATACTTTAAAAATATTATTTTTTTCATTATTACCCAATTTACAAGGGTCATATAAGTATTTTTTACAATTATCTATAATTTTAAAGCTTTAAAATTAATTTTCTTGCATTTAATTTGTTCAAATATTTATTAATTATCCCTTTAAATTATTATTAGGGTGATTTAATCATCCAGATTTATCATTTTATAATGTTGTATCTCATTTTTACATAGTTACATTTGCTTTTTTATTTTATCTACACTAGTTACAATAATGACCTATATTCTATAAATAATTGCGCTTATTATATTATTTATGCCAAAATACTATTTTATATTTTTATAATGTTAAGTTATTATTTTCAAGCATTTTGCTGCATAAATAATATTTTGTTATTTATTAGTCATTTTCTATAATTGTTTTTATGAATTTCATGTATTTAAATTATAGTCCAATACAAGACTAATTTCGGAATAAAATCAGGCCCAAAATATTTACTCCACCCCCAGTTCACCCTTCAGCAGCCCAAACCAAACGACCCCTTCATTTAATCTGGTCGGAACCTATTTAAAATGATCCGCCCCGCTTATTTTTAACTCTGGTGGTTGATCTCTCGCGATCATCTACCCATGATCAACCCGTCTCTTTAATTAACCAAATCCATCCAAAACCATACTATTTGTCTGAGACCGCCACCCCTAAATCCTCTCTTCTCCTCTCCTGACAAACCCTAGCTGCCACCTCCAAATCTTCTCTGAATCTGATCAACTCATGAATTCTTGTCGTGATTTACTTACCTTTTATGGACTACCTCACTGTTACTTGTGAGACTATGGTATTACTTAGTACTTTCCTGGTTTTGGCAACTACCAATCTTTTGAATCAAGAGAAATCGAACTGGCTCATCAAGATTAAGATGATTTTCTGTCTATATACATTCATGGTAAGATTATATGGGTCTGATTTACCAAGATTCTTCAGCCAATTTGTGATTCCGGGCAAAACTAGGGTTTTCCTAAATTTTCTTCTAGTTTGGTTGTAAATCAATTTTGCATGCTCTTTTTTCATTACTTATGTTTGATTGACTAGGTTTCCTTGTTTGGATGTTCAATTTTTGCTACTATATATAACCCCTCCCCAGTTTCCCCTTGTGAGACATTAATCACTATTATTCTCTCACCCTCACGCCTTCTATACTATTCTGCACTCTTGATTGTGACAGGCTGAAAGCTAAGGCCACCGGAATCTTCTCTATCGACCCCCCTAGTGCGAGAACTGCTCGGGGCTCACTGAAGCTCTTGTGAACTATGACGTACTAGGATTTGGGGTTCTCACTGTTCTTTCTCTCAATTGCTGACACTACTGAGACTCTAAGTTTCTCACTCTTTTGCTCGTTTATATTTGCAACTGGTTAGTGTTCTTGACCCTTTATAACATTAATTGTTACTCTTCTACTTGTTCATGTAAGTGTATTCTGCATGCCAACACTGTTTGAACTTCTATAAACAAGCATGGCCTAAGTTTCTTTACTATTTGTGAACCCCCAGTATTGTATTGTTGTATGCTTTACTGTAATTCTATTGTCTTAAAGATGCTCTGATGTTTCATGTTCTCTAGTATCAAACTTGATAGGCTTCAACATATGTAGTGTACTCTCACTTTGTGAATTTGACTAGAATGGATTCTGTCCCTCTTAAGTGTTACCTGATTTTCATATTAACCTTGAATTTTGTATAGTTTCATCTACCATGAGTCACTATATCACCTTAGATTTCTTAAGCCTTCTTGAGATGATTGATGTCTGCTTAGAATTTGAATGTGTTAAGTCTCTCATATTTGAACTAAGTGGGTGTTTGTAAGTTGATTTGGACTATGCCTACTAGTCTGCCTGCTTTTAAGAAGTCCAGTTTGGTTACCAGTTAGTTGTGACCATGCCTTCCTTATATTTCATGTTTGGTGCAATCATGTACAAACTGCTAACTTTCTTAGAATTAATCCATGACCATGTGAAATTTTTCATGCCAATACTATCTAAACATTGGACAAGCATGGCTTATGTTTTTATACCATTTGTGAACCCCGAGAGAGTATTATTATTCCATGCGTACTGTAATTCTGTCGTCATGATAAAACCTTGCATACTAGTGTTAAATTTACTACCTGTGGGAAATCCTGGATATATAATTGGACTTGCCATGTGTGATCAACTTGCAGAATCTCTAGCTTCTTTGTAATTAAGTGAATACTTGCTAATTACATTGTCACACCCATGGAACTGTGTTTATATGATTGTTTTGTTTTGGATTTCGTGATAGGGATCTTTGTTTGGTTATAGGACTAATTTCAAACATGTCTTACCTTAGACCCTCCAATTAAACCTTCTATGTATGAACTCCCATTGAATCAGTTCTGCACCATGTTTATTTTGAACCCCTGTTTGTTGAAATCTCTTTGAGTGTTTTTGTTAAAATTGTTCTGTTCTTGTTCATTTGCTTCTTTACCTCTGGGATATCATATTTAACAAGTCCAGTATCTTCATTATCTATAACACCAAGGATCCTCTATTTGTGTGTCTATATCTGAAGCTACTTGAATAATTACTTTGCGTGGATTGTTACTTGTATCGTTTGTTGTTACTTAATGGGTCAGAAAGACAATTGTCTTCATATTCGGGACTGGTCTATTGGGCCATATGTGTTGTTGGATCTACGCACTGGATTCAGGTGTGCTTTAATCATCTTTGTAAGCCTGGGATTTGGGCCTATTGAGTATGCAAAGTTTAAGGCTGGTGAAGGTCCATAAAGCATCACTGGGTTACTTTACTTTGTATTGGACCTGCAGTTGTTCTATTTGGAGTCAATAACTATTCTATTTGGGTTTGTATTATCTTATTGGGCCATTAATAACTTGTAATAACACATTATGGGGAAAATTAGTAAAAAGAGGGGGGTCGGGTATTCTAATTCTCGTATGAATGGGTAGAAAATATGCCTATAAATATGCCTATAGGGTCTAAATGCTTTATTTGTTATCTTGTTTGACATGTTTATTCCTGTACATTGTTAGGAAGCATGCCTATTGGAACCTAAGCACTTCACTTTCTCAACATGTCCTATTCATGTACATTCTTAGAAAACATGCCTACAAGAATCTAAGTGTTTCACTTGTTCACATGCTCCACTTCTACACGCTATTAGATAGCATGCCTATAGGAATTAAACGTTATTGGTTATTTTCCCAACTTGTACTATTGCTATGTAAATGTTAGATATCATGCCAATAGGATCACGTTAAGTAATCAAGATTTTCTTCCATCGATACTCATCTAGATACCATGTCTATAGGTCCTTAATTGATTAATTAAACTAGCGATGTTCTTATAACACTACCAGCCTAGAAAACATGCCTATAAGAATAAGCAAAACGAATTCGTGTTCAACTGTTCAGACATGCCTATATGATATGGACGCTATCTTAGAAAGCACACCTATAGGATCAAAGTTGAATAATTATGAGTTTTCAACGGTTTCACTGCACAAGCCGAATCACCTAGAGATCATGACGCTTTTAATAACGATTATAATCTGCAGCTTCGATAATCTGACTAGTAGTATTGTCTATGAGATTTTATTAAACCATGCAGTCACGTAGTAGCCATGCCTATAGTTTTGAACGACTTTAATGCGCCTCAATTCCAAAATTGCCTATGAGCCTTTACTGCACATTCTGAAACGTTGTTAGCATAAAGCCTATGACTGTTTCACGTGCTTTTGTGCTTATGTGTGGAGGATAACTTGAGCATTTAATTGCTATTATGTGTAGTCCTACCTGTTTTTGAATGTACGCCTAGTTTTATCATTTTGAGCACCCTAAGTAAAGTCTAGAACCACCCAAATAGTAGGTCCAAATCCTCCTGGACTATAGGCATGGGACGGGTAAGGCACACATAGGACGCGGTTTAGAATTGAACCAGAGCACTTTAGATAAACAATTTTAATATGGTAATTGGGTAGCATGAGATGATAGTCTGTGCCCGCTGAATAATATGCGCAACCCCTACCTTAAGAGAGTTGCGAAGTATTATTTACGTTGTACGGGGTGATCCTTTAGGCTAAAAAACATAGGACCCCCCCATACGTTTACTACTTGCACCTTTGTTTATTCGGACTTACAACAAATTAGGTTGTACTTTGTAGTCTCCAAGGACGTGTACCAATCATCTATTAACGTGTAGTCTATTTCCTTCATATGTGTAATCTTTTTTATACTTGTTTTACATCGTGGTTGGATATTTATATTTCGTATCTTCCTTTAACTTACATGATCACATAGGACAATTATAATCCAATAATCCCACATAGTGTAAATTTAGGTTGGGACCCATATTTATGGACCTCGAAGAGTGACTAACACCTTCTCTTCGAGTTAATTTAATACCTTACCCGATTTTTGGTGATACAGACTAGTTAAAACAAATTTATTTCAATATAGGTGCGTTAACGCACCTTAAAATCGTTAGGTGTCGACTTTTCTCTTTTAATACCCATCTAAAAGAGTTGTCACACATAGAAACCCGCTTTCGCGATAAAATGGGCGTGACAAGGTTTTGCCTACTATATCTGATGATGAGCAGAACTGGATGATCAATTCCAGAAGTTAGATTCTACATGTTTTGATGGTGATCCCATAGTTGATGCCCAAGCTTCTTGGATAGTTGCCAAGAGAATTTTTGAAATTAGGGTTTTGTGGAGCTCAATGGAGTTGATTTCACTACTTTTAAGTTGAGTGATCCAGCCAAGAGGTGGTGGAAGACTTATGAGCAGAGTAAGCCTGCAGGGTCATCTCTTCTCACTCAGTTTTCAACTCTCTTCTTGGAGAAGTTAATTCCCTTCGCTGGGAGAGATGAGTTGCGTAGTCAATTTGAGCACCTACAACATGAAGGTTTGATCGATACCCAGTATGAGATGAGGTTTGTGGAGTTGTCTCATTATACATCTTTCTTGATTTCCACTGAGATTGAGAAGGAGCGGAGGTTCATTGAAGGGCTTAATTTTGGAATTAAGCTCTGTATGGCAGAGAGATAAAGACCAAGACTACTTTTAGCAAGCAGTAGAGATAGCACGGAGGATTGAGCGCATATGTGGTCAGAGGAGAAAGGTGACGAAGGATAAAAGACATCGCCATGTAGGAGGATTTAATGGTGTGTCATTTGGAGGAAGGGGATATTTTGTTAGAGTGGTGCGTCATTTGGAGGAAGGGGGCATTTTGTTAAAGGCTGTTCTAGTAGGCCAGTTCACTCAATCACTTCCAACTTCTCATGGTGCTCCAGTTAGTTATGGTTCCCACGATACTCATTCAGGGTAGGCATCCCACAGTGGGTCTCCAGCTTATGGTTTGCATGATGGTTATTCTAGTCATTTGGGACAGACTTAGTCTTAGAAGCTATGCCAGCAAAGAGGTTTCTTTGGTTACGGAGATCCACACCATTTCCAAAACTTCGGGGTAGTATATCTCAGTAGGATACTTAGGCGGTAATACCAACCCTAGTTGCCACACCACCCGCCTAGTCAACTAGGAATGGAGGTCAGCCAGCTAGAGGTGGAGATCAACCAGTTAGATGTCTTCCTAGAGGAGGAGGAGGACAGACGAATGAAGATCATGCGCGTTGCTATGCTTTCCCTAGTAGACCTGAGGTAGTGGCATCTGGTGTAGTCATTACAGGTATTGTCTTAGTCTATCATAGATATGCTTTGGTATTGTTTAATCTGGGTTCTACTTATTCGTATGTGTCATGTTACTTTGCATCATATTCAGGTATGTCCCATGATTCTTTGGTTATTCTTATTTATGTGTCTACACTTATTGGAGGTTCTATCTGTGGTCCTTGTTTATTGATCTGGTGTGGATACTATTAATAAATACAATATGATGGTTGACATTTTGTTGTTGTACATGGTAGATTTTTAGGTGATTCTTGATATGGATTGGTTATCTTTGTATCATGCTACCTTATATTGTCATACCAAGACTGTGACTTTAGCTATGCAGGGTTACCGAGATTCGAGTGGAGAGGGTCACTTGGTCATACCACGAATAAGGTGATTTCATTTTTTTAAGGCTCGGCGTATGGTTGAGAAGGAATATCTAGTATATTTGAATTTTCATCGCGATTTGAATGCAGAGATTCCTTCATTAGATTCGGTATGTTGTGAGATAGTTCTGTCAAGTGTTCCCTATAGATCTATCTTATATGCCACCAGATAGGGATATTGATTTCAATATTGACCTGGTTTTGGGCAATCAGATCATATCACTCCAGCTGAGTTAAAGGAGTTGAAGGAGCAGTTGTAAGATTTGCTTGGAAAGGGTTTAAGTAGATCGAGTGTTTTCCTTAGGGAGCACCAATGTTGCTTGTGAAGAAGAAGGATGGTTCTATAAGGATGTGCACTGATTATAGGCAGTTGAACAAGGTTATTATCAAGAACAGGTATCCATTAGCTCGTATTGATGATTTTCTTGATCAGCTTTAAGGTGTTAAGGTGTTCTCTAAGATTGACTTAAGGTCGGGTTATCATCAAGTGAATATTAGGGCTTCGATATCCCTAAGACAACTTTTAGGACTCGTTATGGTCATTACGAGTTATTGATGATGTTATTTGGTTTGACTAATGCTCAAGTGACATTCATGGATTTGATTAACCAGGTGTTTAAGCCTTAATTAACTCTTTTGTGATAGTGTCCATTGATGACATCTTGATTTACTCTCGTAGTAGGGAGGAGCATGAGCAAAATTTGAGGACTGTGCTTTAGATCTTGAAGGAGAGGAAGCTTTATATTAATTCTCTAAGTGTGAGTTTTGGTTGGACTAAGTTGCATTCTTGGGTCACATGGTGTCTGGTGATGATATTGTGGTTGATCCAAGAAGATTGGACGGTTAAGAGTTAGGCTTATACCTACTACAACTATGAAGATTAGCAGTTTCTTCAATTTGGCAGGTGACTATCATTGCTTTGTAGATGAGTTTAATCCATTGTAGCATCATTGACTATGATGACTCAGAAAGGTTTTCCTCTTAGATGGTCCACTGAGTGTAAGGAGAGCTATCAGAAACTCAAGATTACTTTGATTACAGCTTTAGTGTTGGTGTTACCCACAGGTTCAGGGCCATACATGATATTTTGTGATGCTTCACGTGTTGGTCTTAGTGCGATGTTGATGCAGGATAATTGGGTAATTTCTTATGCATCACGATAGTTGAAGCCCCATGAGAAAAATTATCCAATTCATAATTTAGGGTTGGCAACGGTTGTGCATGAACTCAAGATTCGGAGGCATCACTTGTACGGTGTGTCATGTGAGGTGTACATTAATCATCGTAGTCTTCAGTACTTGTTCAAGGAGAAAGATTGAATTTAAGGCAACAAAGGTAGTCGACTTTATTCAGTACAGTTATAAATTTATATAAAATTTTTTAGTTTTATCTCAAAAAACTTAATAATTGAGTTTAATGCGGTACAATTTGATCGATTTAGTCAATTTTTAAAGATCCGTTAATACCCCTACAACTAAGGTAGTCATCAAATATGGTTGGAAGATGGTCTTTGGGGTCTAGTAGGCCTTTTTACGCAAGTGTCCTCTCCGTCTCTCTCTCTCTCTCTCATGTGCTTTCTCTCTCTACGTCTTTCTCTATCTCTCAATCCCTAATTTCAGTAATGTATAGCAAAGGAAAAGAGAGTAGCAATTCCACCATTGATAGCCATTAAAAATCTTTGAATTCAAATTTGGGTTTTCAAAAACCATCATTTGTTTGGATTGATTGTTGTTGCAAACAATTGGGAATATTATTTGGAGTTTATATCTCAATTTTGAGGGTGTTTTGGTGAATATTAGACTTGATTTTGGCTGAATTTCATATTGAAACTCGAAGAAGAAGAAGAAGAAGAAGAAGACATGACATATATTATACTTACGAAATTGTAGTAACGTTGTAGTAAAATTGTACAAAAGTTGTATTATGTTTTATATATATATATATATATATATATATATTTTAAGTATTGTATGACAGTGAATAATATTGTATAAAAGTTGTATTTAAGTTGTATATAACTTGGTAGAAATAATGTATGAAAGTTGTAGATAAGTTGTATAATATATAATTAGTTGTATGAAATTTATTTTTACTATGTATAAATCAGATACAAAATATACAAAAGACATATTGTATAAAAATTGTATTTAAGTGGTATGATATTGTAGTTGTATATAACTGGGTAGAAATAATGTATATAAGTTATAGATAAGTTATATAATATATAATTAGTTGTATGAATTTATTTTTACTATGTATAAATCAGATACAAAATATATAAAAGACAGATTGTATAAAATTTTTATAACAATTGTCTTTAAGTTGTATGATATTGTAGTTGTATATAACTGGGTAGAAATAATGTATGAAAAGAAAATGAGGATAATAAGGTTTCTGTTGATTTCTGTTCTACTTGTCTTAACGGGGTGATTTTGATAAGGTTAAATTTTCTTTTTCATTCTGTTAACCATTGCCTAAATTGAAAAGAAGAAACGAGTCTAAAGGGATCAAAAGAAGAAAAAGACGGCTTCAATGCTTTTTAAAATCTGATTTTAAACGATAAATTGTAGTCGTTGTACATAAATTTCTATGTATGTAATTTTACCTTTTTAGGATATTCTTTTTCCTTCTCGAATTGCTGCTGAAATTGAATATACTAATGTTTTTCGCACATTTATTATTGAACGAGGGTGAATAAGATTCTTATTAAAATCTACTATAATAGATCAATATTGTTTTTTGCGTAGCTACCATAATTTTGGACATTTATGGTTAATGCTTGGTTATTCTAATGATCCTGTAAATTACTTCGAACTTGGACGTTACGTTCTATGCTTTCACCATCGAAAGATAATTTATAGTTACTGAAAGATAATAGAACTCATCTGAAAATTATTTTCCCAAAAAACTTACTGATGCGATTTTTGTATCTTTTAAGTGGAGAGTCGATATTGGGGAGAACTGTAAAAAATGACAGGGTGGAGAAAAATAGCTTTCATGATTAGCGTATATTAAGGCGGAAGAAAAATAAGGAAAGAAAAGAGAAAAAAAGAAAAATGGTGTAACTAAATCCCTTGATTGTTTTTTGCGTAGCTATCATAATTTTGGACATTTATGGTTAATGCTTGGTTATTCTAATGATCCTGTAAATTCCTTCGAACTTGGACGTTACGTTCTATGCTCTCACCATCGAAAGATAATTTATAGTTACTGAAAGATAATAGAACTCGTTTGAAAATTATTTTCCCAAAAAACTTACTGATGCGATTTTTGTATCTTTTAAGTGGGGAATCGGTATTTGGGAGAACTGTAAAAAATGACAAGGTGGAGAAAAATAGCTTCCATGATTAACATATATTAAGGCGGAAGAAAAATAAGGAAAGAGAAGAGAAAAAAAAAGAAAATTGTGTAACTAAATCCCTTGATTGAATGCACAAATAATGAATTTGGGAGCCTTTTAAGGTGGATTGTATATATTTTGTAACTAAAATGTGTTTAGGTCAAGAAAATACCAAAACATGAATATTTTTCATAACAAGGTTTCAAATAGTGTATAGAAATAAAAAAAATCCCTTAGAAAAATATGCAAACATAGTCCTAAAAAGACTACCCCTTAGAAATAACACCATATTCGAAGTTAATGTTTGATCATATAATTTTTCTATTTACTCGTAAAATTAGACTCTGCTCTAACATACAAAATTTTAGACCGTAATCCTACGTTTTGTCATAAGATTTTCAGTTTGCTTTAAAAGGATCTTTAGATTGTGGTATAAGAGATCTCTTCTTGCAAGAGAAATTAAAAAGAGTCATTTACAAAACAATTGATGCAAAAGTAGACAACTAGCGACAATTTCATGAGGTAATATAGGACGAGATAGTCTCGACTATTAACCCGCGGCCGTAAAATGTACACAGTTCCCAAGAATCCATCTAGTGTGCCATAATAATAATTTCTTCAATGTAACGTGAATATACGAAGAAAAGAAGGAACAGTATTTGAGCTATAGCTAGTGCATCAACAAAGTCTATACCCTATATTGTTATTAAGAACTGCATTTATGGAGGTTTTAATCTTGGTCTTGCTTATGGAAAAGACCACTAGCTACCACCAATTCCCGGCCTAATAGCCTCAATGAAATCTTTGCCAAGTTTGAAACAAGAAGTAAATATCATACATGCACATGTTAGCACCATAAATCCTCAAGTAACGTCAGATACAGCTTAACAGATAGTATTCTACAACCCAGTCGAACTTAACCCAAAGACTCGACGTTTAAACTGTGTAAGAAAAGTTGGGGGGTGGGGTGGGGGGTGCCATTTATAGCTTTACCAGTTACCACCATGCCCTATCTCATTTGTAAGAACACAGATCTGCATGAGTGTCCTTGTAACGCTGAAGCAAGTAGGTCTCACATTTAATTGGAGGATACCTGAGAGAGCAGCAATCAGCAACCATTTATAATAGGCAAAAACACTGCGGACATAAAGGATTTCTAACAAGCCGCATTGTCTAAAATAAGATCTCTATTATCACAGTGGCGCAATGACCGTGCAGGTTTACTTGCATGGCAAAACTCGCTTATTTGGCATTTCAGGACCTCAATTAAAGATCGTCATTGAAGCATTTCAGCCCTTTTTCATAGGATCACAACTTGAAGCACCCAAGTCTATATTGAGTGTGGGGAAATTTGAAAAACGAAGAAGTCTTTGGAGAAAGTTGTTTTTTGTAAAAGATTTATCAAAAGCACTTTTACAGAAAGAAGTTTCGAGTGGAGAAGGGCCTTGGCACTTACATAGAGAATCTTCTTCCAGTCATACATAATACAACACACGCAAATGCACAAACTTTTTTCTCCAAAATATATTTTCAAATATGTTGGAAATGGCTTTGGTCATTAGGTAATTTGTACTGCATGTTGGAAAAATTTAGTTTGTGTGCCACTGCCACAGGTAGAATAATTTTACTTGCCTCGGTGGGTTATCTTTTGATTGGCAGGTCGCTAAGCATTCAACAAGACAGTCGTGACTGGGCTCCACAAAATATGCAATCTGCACAACATGAAGAAGAGGATCAAATGATTGGTTCTCCCATTTTGGTAATCCTGCCATCCAGGTATAAGTCAGCATGTGGACTTTTCTCCACAAAAATCACTCTCTTTTTCTAGAAGATAAGATTTAGCACAAATGCTCAATTTTAAGAAACTCATAACTGTTGTTTAGTCTTATTGGCTAGCTGCTTATCACGTGTGTGTGTGTTTGAGAACCCAAATCATCTTTATGGCAAGTGACAGACCAAAACTTAATAGATGTACTTTAAAAGCAAACATACAATAATGAAAACCAAATTTAATATCAATCTTTTTTGTTCGGAAAAAGTTACTATATGATATATAGTGATAAGAAATTACTGAAATTTCCTTGCGTTAATCTTTCCAGTTAAGCAAATATGTCATTACAGTCTTAAAGGAATTCTTATAAAATTGAACAATTCTCTTTTTAAATGATTATGTTGATGTGTATAAGATATGCAAGCATCCAAAACCATCAAAGGGCTTACAGAATATCTTTCTTGACCATTTCCAAGGACCCGATGCAATGTTGACCTGAACACAAGAGCAAAAAAAGTAAGCTGACAAGGAACATAATACAATTAGGTTGACATAGAAAAAAATGTGTCAATTTCATACACATTGAGGGTACACAATTAATAATCACAAGAGAAGCTACCAAATCCTGGAATATGAAGTCTGCATTTCCTTGGTTTATTTTATAGCTCTATTTGAGAAAAACTATTCTCCATTAAACACTTGCAGCAACTTCTTCAAAACTTGCTGGAGGGTGGAACTCAGTTATCAGAATGTATCCCCAATAAAGTCAGAAGGGTAAGAATATTTTCTCAAGGTCAAATTAAAAAATGAAGGGTTTTCGCAATGCTAGAAAAGATTTCCAAAGAATTGCGGGTATTATATGATAGTTTAGAAGAGGTTAACGAATCAATATCCTGGCTTCTGATGTCATTAATTTGCAACTTGCACAACAATCACATTACCTGAATATACCGTTGCTCCAGCGCTCAAGCATATCACCAAGATTCACTACAAAAGCACTGTAAGTAGAATGTCAAGAACATTATGCCCATAACTGCTGCTGCAAACTAATTAGATAATAGAGGGTGAAATCTTCTATTATGCTACATAGATGATTTCAACTTAACTTTTACATTGTTAACAAAAGGCAAGCTGTTTCTGTTTGATACTGCAGGAGAAGACATGATTCTAAGCAGCATCAAAGCTTACACGTTATAACTTGTGCTTTACTTAGAAAACAGAGGACAAAACTAAGAAACTTATCATGTCTCACCCTTTTAATGGTGGCACATACTCCCAAATCTGAGGCTTAGCATCCTTATCCTTGCATATCTGGATAAGATTTAAAAGTTCGACTTAAACATGATTAATATCTATCAAGAAAGTTCCAAGTTTTCTGATAATTTACCTGAAGGCCACAGACATCATCTGTTGCCAAAAGAGTAATCAGACCATAGTCAGTATGTGCACCAGCTCCAAAAATTCCAGTTGAGGGATCAGAAAGTTTCCCTAGTTTGACATGAAATCAGAATATCAGTTACATCAAATAGAGAAGCATGATGGCTCTCTATTGAAATTTAACTGTCTTCACCTTCATAATGCAGCAGACGCAAAGTAGCAATTGGTTTGCCGAGAAACTCTGGCCGATCAAAAAATTCAACATCAAGGTCAAGTGCAAGGGCTATGAGCCTCGATACTGCTTTTGCCACCTCACTGATCCAAGTAGACAGGCAGCGAATGATACACAAAAAAAAAAGAGAAATAAAGGGAAAAAACAATCTTGGAGATATATAGCAATATTGTCATTGACCAACAAGAACTAAAGCTTAAGAATATCAGAATATAATAGGAAGATAGTGACCCACAGTGCCTCCTGATGATACTGCTCCATAGTTTCCCTCCATCCAGGCAAGGTACCTTGCAGAATACTAACCAATTTAACCTTTTAAGTGATTCACAAAATAATGATATTTGGTAAGATCATTGTGTATTCCTCAGATAAATGACTAGAACCCCAATTGAGAGTTACCTGCAGTAGGCCACACATTTGACCCATAAAATGGTCTCTGAGCGTCAGCATCATCTTCAAGTGCTTCAACACCAATGTAATATCCCTCCTTGTAGTCACCTAAGGCCCATCAAAAAGCAGCCAACTAAAACGAAAGTTGCTTTTTCCAACTTTTAATCCAAAATCATACATTGTTATTAATAGAAAGCTAAAAGATAAATGCAGAAATCATAGAGTGAATGCAACTAACAGCGAGTAAAACAATACACTAATGAAACAAGTTAGAAATTGTGATGGAACTCATGGAACACCTCACAAAGGTTAGTAAATCTTATAACATTGATTGTGACTAAAAAGCAAGCATCAGTATTCTCCTTTTCGCACAATTATGGACAAAAGCATTACGCAAGCGCTACCTTGACAACCCACTAGGTAGCCTCAGCTGAAGTACCTTTTCTAAACGTTTTTTGATAAAATATCTGGATTTCTTGATACTGTGAGAGTAAAGTCATATCTTAGTCTAACCATTCTACATCTACGAGAATTCTCTCTTGGGTAGGTGATGCTTGCCATCTCTTCTTTGTAAGTATACTCATTATGGTATTGTTGTGGTTCAACTTAATTAATTGAATCTTACTGGTACTGGAGTGAGTGAGCAACATTGAGTAGGAACAAGGCAAATATCCCCTCTAACTCTAATATAATAATAATAGCAATAACAGAAACGACAGATACATACCGTTTATTTGATTGACAGCATCCAAATGCTCATCTAGAACAGGAGTGTAACCCCGATGTTTCTCGTTCCTAAGAAGCTTCATTTTCTCTTCAAAAGGAAGGTTGAAAAGCTTTTTGCTTTGAGCGAAAACTTCATCCATAAACTCCTGGCTGATTTCATGATTGACAACATAGAAAAAGCCTGAAT
Source organism: Nicotiana paniculata (assembly GCA_005239505.1). Taxonomy (NCBI): domain Eukaryota; kingdom Viridiplantae; phylum Streptophyta; class Magnoliopsida; order Solanales; family Solanaceae; genus Nicotiana; species Nicotiana paniculata. The sequence goes on along the minus strand of ML357374.1, from coordinate 13,965 downwards.
CTAAGCAAGCCTAGTGACCAAGAACGAATATATATGAGCTAATGGAGCAATAAGATCTTTCGATGGAATACAAACATTGAAATAGTACGAAAGGAAAAGTAACAAAAGAAAGCAGAGATAGTGGTGTCTCTAGAGCAGATTGTTGGATCTATCAAAAATGAACATTACCACATAATATGTACTCCTAGTAGAGGTACCAGCACTTGTGGGGAAAGGGAACTTGTTGAAAATAGAACTAGAGAGATAAAGTTTTGATCTTATAAATTTAGGTAATACATATTTTCTGGTAGGTGGAAAGAAAATAATGTACATATTGAAACCTTTGACTGTTCGATAGGAGAGCAATGAGATGATTAGAGAACTTACATAGCGAAAATCAGTGGATAATCTTAGTTTAAAGAACTATAGGACAAAAAAAGGAGCTTTGGGAGGGTCGCTTTATGCATACTAAACGTTGGATTTATCTTTTAATAGAAATATAAATTCTTCTAACAGATGGGATCTTTGAAGAATCCATGCAGATATACCCGTTCCATCAACTCAATCAACGATGCCTCATTGCCAACCAGCTAGAGTCTGGGCCTATATGAATCCACTTATCCATCCGTTTTTATTTTGCTCCATTTTAAGGCAAATTAAGGGGTTCTAAAAAACTATACATTCGCTAATCCTCAAAGTTATCATTTCCCCAACATACAAGTCTCTAACCAGACTGAAAAGGACTTCTGGGCACAAAGTAATTGTAACAACAATAACTAGTATATGAATTTGCTTCTATTTTACCTTATAATTAGCTGCGTTGGCATTACTCTCCAGAAAGTAAACATGCGATAGTAATTCTTGGAATGGAAAAAGCTTAAATAACCAAAAAGGATTTAGAAACAAAACAGTTTTCCGAACCCTCAGTAATATTTCCAGTTTATATGAAAAGAAGCAAACGTAGACTCTATGTATTTAATTTCGGTGAATTGCAACAAACCTATAATATATCTCATGTTATCCCTTTACAGCTGATATCATCAGCCTCAATAAATAGACAATTATCAATAGACAAATAACTTGCCGATAAAGATCACAACTTTCCTTCCTACTCACACACATACACATCTCACGACTTTCCTTCTCACTAACATATATATGAACACATATAAGAGAGAGAGGTACCTGTTTGAGGAGAGAAACAGAGGTATGGATGTCAGGACTGGAGAGATCGATGCAGTGTAAAGCAGAAATGTTGGTGGAAGCAATTCCATTTTTGTTCGAATTCGCCATATATCCGTTCCTGCCTTATTCGTTACTCGATGATATTGACGTTCTTCTCTTGTTTCCTCGGCTAACTCGAGAGAGTGCGTGGAGAGACGGTTCTACCGCGTGTTTGGCTAAGCGTATAAGTTGGTTAAATTGACTTATTAATATTTTTGACTTATTTACACATTTGATAAATATTTAAAGTGCTTATAAGTCAAGTGTTAAAATGAGTCATAAGTCATAAACTGGTCACCCCCAACTTATGACTTTTCGGCTTATAAGCACTTTTAGTTTGACCAATACTTTTACTTATTTATCCTTAATAATATTTTCTAATTCACAAAATATTTTTCCCAAAATAATTTCTTGACTTTCTCTTTGTTCCATATTTGTTGCTAATTATTTTCTTTACAAAGAAATTTTTTAATTTACAATCTTTTAAAAAATAGTCAAGGGTACTTTAGTCATTTTAACAAAAGAATAGCTTATCAGCACTTTTATCAAACACATCAACTGCTTATTACCAGTTTTAGCACTTCTATCCAAACACGTAAATGCTTATTTTAAAAGTCAGTTTCAGCACTTAAAAAAACTTTTCAACACTTTAAATTTTATCAGCTATTTACAATCAGCTAATCCAAACGAGCAAGGAGTGAAACAACGTCACACCCACGTGCTTATATGGCTTATATGGAGTTTCATTTTGTGTTAAAAAAAGGATTTTTTTTTTGTTTTAACCATTTGATATTTCAAACCCACTTCGCCCACTAATTTATATTTGCGTACAAATTGGTAGGGGTGTTCGTCGGTCGGTACGATATGATATTAGACATTTCAGTTCGATATTTTTTATGTTCGGTTTCGTAAAATGCTATACTAATACCGTACCTAATTAAATTCGGTATGGTTCGATTTTTCTCCTTTCAGTTTCGGTTTATTCAGTTCGGTAACTTCGGTTTATTCAGTGTGAATACTAACTAGTACATAGAGTCATAGACGGTAATATTCTTAATTAAAGTACTCAAAAGTACAAAACTAGAAATGTTTGTCGAAAAAAGATTTGTCCAAAATCAATAAATACCAACCAAGAGATAGAAAACTTAAAGAAATATCTTGTTAGTTGCTTAGAGTTAATTGATGAACATAGAGAATAAAGAAACATAAAATTTTAGATTTCTTATATTTAAGTTATAATTAATAAAATGTGTAACGTGTAATATAATATATATTTCGGTACGATATCGGTATTTCAGTATTTCATTTTAAAATACAAAATACCATACCTAATACCATGTTTTTTAAAACTTAAACCAAATATCATATAGAATATCAAAATATCGAATACCGAATACCGAATACCAAAATTTTCGATTTCGATACGGTAATTCGATATTTACCAAATTATGCACGGCCCTACAAATTGGATGTTTTCCATTTATATGACTCACTCCCGAAAGCTCTACCTTCTCAAATAGATCGAATAGTTCTTCACTAATATGGTTTAAATTCGAGGCCTCTAATTAGAGGGAATACTCAAATCATTCCACCATATTTACTAAGTAATTTCCACGTGCGTACTATCCAAGCAGAGTTTTTGTCATATTGTAGTAGTACGAGTATATAGACAATTCAACATCTTGACAAACAATCGAGTTAATAAATGTGAGCACGTGATTTTTCACCCACGATAGACTCTTACAAAATCCAATACAACAAATTAATTTTATAAATTTTGTTGAATTTTGGTGATTAATTGTGAATTGTTTGCATTTGCATATTTATAATTCATCTTTTAAAATTATTAAAATTGCACCACTATTATCAAAGAATTATGAATTTATTATTTGTAATTAATTGAATTAAATAACAAACGAATGATGGTTATTTGATGTAATGTAGTTTTGACAACTAATTACTAAAATTAATTATTTTTAAACAATAAATCATGGATTTAATTAGGAGTATAAAGTTAATTGTTTTATTCTTAATTAAGCTATGATTAGATGAAATTAAGGTTAGAATTAATTATTACATGTTTTCTTTTGAATTAGGTTAGTGATAATTAATATTTATTTAGGCCTAATTAATCCTAATATATCAGAATAGGACCTGGGCTAATTTTCCCAGGCCCAAAAGAAGTGTCTCTACATTACAAACGACCCAGCCCAAAGAGCTACCAAGCCTGCCCCAGCCTTAAACCAAAACGACCCCGTTTATCCTATCAAACCCCGCAGCCGTTGGATCATATTGATCCAACGGTCCTAAACTAGTGACCCCTTAAGTATAAAACTGTCTCAAACTCCCCTCCTACCCCCTCAAGACTCAAAGTCTAACACCCCAAAGACCCCCTCTCTCTTATCTCTCTAGCCTCCGTCGTCTGCCGCCTTAGCTCCGTCGGCCGAAAATCGCCACCGGCGGCGGAGCACCACCAATCGACCCCAAATATTTACTAGATAATCCTCATGTCCTCCTTAAACCCATCCCACCATTGATTTCCCCAAACAAACATCCAATTTTGAGTAATTTCGGATCTAAAAACTCCAAACCCTAAAAACCTGTCCTTACCGATGTGAAGACCCCAAATGATTCACACTTACACGAGTCAATTGCTCTTGGTGAGAGCTATCGATTCGTGTGGGTATGGGTCATTTCCAAACCCCACCGGAGTCCGGCGAGTCAAAATATTTTGGCCAAACCCCTCAAACGGGTATTCCCCCTTCCCTTTCTATCTGTGTCCTATTTTTTTTTTTTTTTTTATTATTACAAAAAAAAACCATGAATACAGTTATTGTTTAAATCACTGTTTATATTGTTTAGGTCGAGATTTTTCTTTGTTGTTTTCTTTTTCTTTCATTGTGTTCTTTATCTGATTCATGTTGTTCTTCTTGATTAATCCGAAAACCTAAATGTATTTCATACTTTAATTAATTTGCTTAGTAACTAGGTTCTTTAATAATAATGTTCCTAGCCTATGGTTTTTATCACTGTCTCACGTCTGTGTTTGTTTCTTTTCCCTGATCCATTTTTGATTAATTGATTCTGTCTATTTAGCTCAATCGTACATATTTAGATTAGTTAAACCATGTTTAAATATGTGGAATAATTTAGTTTAGGTTTTAATGTTTGTAAGCTTCATGACAGTCATGTTTAATTTGTCTCGTCGATTAATATCATGATTGATCACTGGCATTCACATATGTATTCGTTTTTGCTATTAACTCGTTTGATTAATTAGTTCGGATTGATAAGTATATAGGCTGTCTAGAATTCTTTGATTGATTAAGTTTTCCTAACTTACTGTTTTATTCATGAAATTTTGATCCTGATGCATTAATCATATATGTTAATTTTAAGCTTTGGTCATTGATTAGGTAAAATTAAGTAATTTTAGAACAAGTAAAATCAGGTTTAGATTGTTCAAATTTAGAGTCATCTACCTGATTCTAGAAGGTCCTAACATGATTTCTAAGATCAGGCTAAGGTGAAGTCTGAGGGTATAATTGGAATAACTAATTTTCTAGGGGGTAAAATCTGAAACTTACCAAAAGATAGCACATCTAGAAAGTTCCAGCCCTGTACAACTGTCTAAAAGGACGGACAACTGTCCCAATGGAGGCACAATCTGATCCTTCAAGGAGAATATACCCCTTTTGATACCTTCCTGAGGCCACTCTATAAATAGAAAACTTACCCTTACACTCTAAAAATAAAAGAAATCAGAGTAACTGCTGCTCACAAACAAATTTTTCAAAATATTAGTAGAAAACAAAAAGGAAAATCTGATTTACTTTTAAAAAAGGTTCATCAAGTGTCACACCTCCTTTTTCCACTACCCCCGGATTAATGAAGGGTAATAAGGGAGTTTTTCCAATTAAAGTGACATTATTCGGATTTGGGATTTATTTATTTATTTATTTCAGAGTCGCCACCCGAATTTTTGACGATGCTCCGGGACACCGTGTTATTTAAAAATCCCAAACCGAGGAAATTTTGACTCTGTTTTAATTTGTCTACGACCAGAAATCCGAGTAAGGAATTATGTTAACCCGGGAGAAGGTGTTAGGCATTCCCGTATTCCGTGGTTCTAGCACGGTCGCTTAACTATTAATATTTGGCCTAATTATCTAATTATATACATATTTTAAACCTATTATGCTTTTTAACCTTTTTCAAACTTTTTAGCCGCTTTTAATATTTATGGATTTATCTTGAAACAAGTCACGATGGCGTGCACTTGTTTGTTTTTTGACATATTGCAATTACGCCACATGAAATGCACCCGTAATTACAACACGCGATTTTAATATAATTTGAAGTTGAAGACGGGGACATGAGTTGTCACCCGAGTGTAGATTATGTAGTCAAGACTATGGTCATGACGATTTTATAGTGCCTATTTGAGGCGATGTTTGAATATTCTTTATGTTTTCTATTTGAAGGATTACTTTAGTTTTAAGATGGATTATGACGTTATGGATTTATCTTGGACAAGTTACGATGGCGTACACTTGTTGTTTTTTGGGCACATGGAAAACACGTCACATGAAATGCACCCGTGGTTGTTATGTGCGTGTTTATTAGTTGTTTAGAGTTAAGGGTCGGGGGCATGAGTTGCCACTCCCGAGTGTAGATTTATGGTAATTTTGGTACTTCCTATTGAATCTCAAACTAAAATAAGTATTTTTTCATGTCTAGATCAAATTTCTAGCCTAAAGGACAAGATTCTTGGGCTATGGCCATATTTTAGCCCAATTTGTTTCAACTCTTTGGCCAATACTAATGGTGGCTAGTTTTGATAGGATTCGAATTTGAATAGTCTGAATAAACAAGAGCAGATATGATAACACGTTTATTGTTTGCATTGTGATAAAAAAGGCAGATTTGAGTTGCAAATACAATGCACCAGATTCCTTTGCCGTTCGACCTATATGCCATTCATGAGTACTTATATAATACTTACGGATACAATATAGACCTTGTAACCTCGTTTCCGTGAAGGAACGACTTTTTGCAAAAAAGGTAAAAGTAACGAAGTCTCTTAAATTAAGATTATCCGGTATATTTTTTAAGAAAAGAGTTGATACTCCTCATACCATTCAACGAAAAATTATTTAACACCATCAATGGGCCTGAAATTCTAGTTTCCCTAACTATCATGATAGACATTACTGGGAATACAACTGATTCACAACCTTTGATATAGTCCAGTCCTTATTACAACTAAAAGTATATACAAAAGGCTGTAATACGCTATTACATTGTTCTTAAATTGAATACATAAGTTCTAATAATAAGAAGAAAAATAAAAGGAGCAAGGTTAGCTGCTACCCCTGTCCAAACCAACAACTTTCACACTTTAGGATCCACATTCTTCAGCTTTTAGTCCCAACTGGACCATACAAGACTTATGTGCACTGTAAGAGACTGAATCTGATCATTACAGAGATCAGATTCAACCCTTTACATGCTGCCCCCATAGTGACATAAGTTCTAAGTCGTCCAAACCAACATATACAAACATCTTATGGGGTGCATTTGACCATTAAGGGGGTCAAATTCACCACCCTTTAATGCTATCTAATGACTCTATTATGACTTCATGGATATGGAATTAATCACAGAAGCCATTTGAGAGATAATTCTACAGTTATAATCACACATAGATGAACAGTCAGATTTTTAACAAGTAATTACAGATTCAGCAGAAGGAAAGGCCACTGTTTTATGCATTTTCCTTAGATTGAATCTGACTATAAAGGAGAGTCTGATTCAAAACTCACAGATGCAATCTTGTTTTCCATTTTTAACAACCATACCAGTACCTCAAACAATATTCACTTGGACACTTTGACTATTCTTGGCTTTTTTAGAGAATGAATCAGACCATAAAAGGGTTCAGATTCTTTACTCTACAACCTTTCTTAACTAACAAGGTTGTACACCCTTTAAAGGATGAATTTCAAACCACTTATACTACTTTTGTGCACTATCATGGGGTGAATCTGACCATTAACAAGTCAAATTCATCTACCCTAGTGCTAATACTAACCTATCTAGAGATTTTCTTATTGAATCTCTTTATTGACCAAAGAGACTCAATTGAAAAAACATATTTTTCTGCACACTTGTGGAGATACCCTGAACGTAGAGAAGGTAAGATTCTACACCTCAGTGCAGCCTTGTTTTTAATATAGAACTATGAATATTCACCATATTTATATACATTTGGCCTGAAATATACAGAACATTTCAGAAAAAGACAAAACAAACAGTATTTATCATATTCAACAGGTTCATTAATATGCTAATACACATCTATATGGTCACATGTACATAAAGCAGGAGAGAATAACCTCATTCATCAATGACAACTAATTTAAGCAGGGAGAAGAAGAAGAAGATTCCAATTCAAGAAATTTCATTAAAAAAAAAAGAGTTAATACATACCTTTTAAGAGAGAGACAACAAAGAGACTTGACCAAATAAAGGTCAAGAAAATGAACAGCAAGTAGGAGGAGAGATCAGCAACAACCAAACAGAAAAAACCCAAAGAAAACCAACCAGTCCAGCAAGAATAACCCAGAAATCTTGAGTGTGAATGTTTGAAGGAAGAACTTTCGAAAAACCAAAATTCAGCAAAAGGGAAGATAGCAACTGAACTAGGCCATCTACTTATGAACTTGCTTTCTAAAAGGAAATCAGATTTTTTCTAGTAGGACTCTTCTTTTAAAAACCTTTTAAGTGGAGCCAGTATTTCTGAAAAATGGGAAGGATTCTGTATCCCAGCAGCTCAAAGGTGTAAAAAAAAGTTCCCCTTAACCTCTAAAAAAGAGGGTCTATTTATAGGATATTTGGGCATGGTATATTCTTTTGAATATTCCCTATCCAATACTGAAAAATAGTACCAAAATAGTACATAGGGCAGCTGTCAACCCTATCTTTGGGGCAGCTGCCCCCCATTCTAGAACTTTCTTCTTTAGAAAAATATCCTTTTAACCTTAAGAGCATGATTTCCTAAACTGAGTTACCTACTATACCCCTTAGAGTCCCTGAATTTACCATTAGGTAACCAGGGTTAAGTTGCTTTGAGTTATCTATTAATTTGGGTTAGTTGATCCCAATTAGTTACTTTGGTTCTATTAGTTGTTCTTAATTATGGTTACGTTAACTAATTAAAGTTTAAATGATTAAATGCCTAAAGATAGTTTTCATACTAATTATCTATGTTTAAGTTAATTAAATAAAGTAGGTCGAATCAATTTAATTCCTTAATTTAAACTAAACTGACTTAGTTAAGTAATTCAAATGGGTTACCTAAAATTAAAGGCTTAACCAATTATTAAGCCCAGATTAACTAATTTGTTTTAGCTAATTAATCCTAAGCTAATTATCTTTGGACAAATTTTTTAGTTAAATACTTAAGAGGTTAGCTAAGTTAACTTCTAGGTCGAGAGAGTTGAAATTATTTAAAGGTGAAATTATTTTGAACTTAGTTAACTCAAATGCACAACTGGTCCTAACTAGTTTGCCTTAGGTCAATTGATAGAAACAACTAGGTTGTTAGACTTGATTAATTAAGAGGCTTAATCCCCACTTATTCTAAACTGGTTTAAGAGGTTGATTAGGTGTTGGCTAATTATTAAACCTAGGTTAAATGATTTGTTTTAGTCAGTTAATCCCAGACTAATTATCTTGGACAAGATTTCAAGACTTACCAATTAATAAAAATGGTTAGTTTATTAGACTGCTTCTTGATCTTAGTTAATTATATTAGTAACTAAACTCTTAATGAAGTTAGGAGCCTAATTAACTAATAAAATAATCTAGGCGAATGATTAATCTTCAGACTATACTAAAGTTAGGGTGATTAATCAAATGGAGGTAGACAGTAGCATTTAGAGAGGAGATAAAGCGACAGTAAAGGTATTCTGGAAAACTTAAGCATGAATCAATAAAGCTAATTATTAATTTTAACTAGTAGAACACCTAATAAATCAATGATGATTAACAGGAAATCCTAAGTGACTAAACATGGTTGCAAAATAGTCCGGAATGTGCATAACATATTAAACACTGAATTAATAAAATCAAAAGTAGTGCGAATCAAAGAAGAACAGTCATACATACAGACAATGACGAGACCTAAGTTAGGAAACATGGTTATCAGAGAAACCTAATTACTTAATTGACGAGAACAAATCGAAACATGGCTGTCATGAAATACATTTAGAGCTTAAACTAAACGATGAGGAAGAAATATGAACATGTAGAAGAAAACGATGAAAGAAAACAAAAAAATCTAAACAGTGATATAACAAATTAAAAAAAAATCGATTAAACCATGACATATTCATGCTAATAGTACAAGAAACAGTTAGAAGGGAAGGAGGGATACCCGTTAAAGGGGTTTTGGCCGGAAAAAAAGGAGGTCGTTGGACCTTGCCGGATTCCAGTGGGGTTTGAAAATGAATCAAACCTTCATGAATAGATTGCTCTAGTTAAGAGCAATCGACCCATGAAGGTCTGAGCCATTTATTGTCTTTGAATCGGCCGAGGAGTAATTTTGGGGTTTTCAGATTCTTAGATCTGAAATTGACGCAAATCGATTGGGTTTTTAGAGAAGTTGAAGGCATGAGGTGATTGAGGAGGAGGATAGGATTGTAGGGTGAAAGTTTGGGGTCGATTGGGGTGAGGCTCCGCCGCTGAAGGCGATTTCCAGTTGGCGGAGGACGGTGGGAACTTTAGGGCGGTTAGGGTTTGTTAGAGAGAAGAGAGAGAGAGACGGACAGGGGGGGGGGGTGTGAGGCTTTGGTGAAATGAGGGGGTGTGTTTAGTTTTGACACTTATATAGTTTAGAGGGGGGTGAGTTCCTGGCCGTCTGATCTATTTCGATCAATGGCCAGGATTTAACTAACTAAACTAAACGGGGTCATTTGGAGGGGTGCTGGGGCAGGCCGGGTAAAAGGGGTTTGGGCCTGGGTTGTTTGAGTGTATAGGGATTGGGTTTGGGCCCGGGTAGGTTGAGTGTATAGGGATTGGGCCTGGGCATTTCTTGGCCCAGGTCCGATTTTGACTTCCTTGACTAATTAAACTAATTAATCTAATTAAGTTACAAATCTAATTTAATCCAAAAATGTAGTAATTAATTTAGACCTTACTTTTCATCTATTTACAGATTAATCAAGAATAAAACGACCAATTTTATATTCCTAATTAATCTATAATTTAATGAATAACAATGATTAATTTTAGTAATTAGTTATTAAAACTACATTACATTAAATAACCATCACTCGTCTATTATTTAGTTAATTATAAATTTATAATTCTTTGATAATAGTGATGCACTTTTAAACAAATAAAAAAAAGGATGAATTATGGATATGCCAAAAAAATACAAATCTTTCACAATTAATCACTGAAAATCAGCAAAAAATTCATAAAATCAATTGATTTATTGAGATTTTTATAGAACGATATGGCGAGTAAAAATCACATGCTCACAGCTGCCCCTCTTTGCTCGGAAACACAAAGAGTTTTCGGGCAAAGACAAAGTGAGCAGCAATAAACGACTTTTACCTATTCATATGTTCCATTGTGAAGCCTGTTTGAAAAGTTTGACCGAACCCTGCTTCAAAGGTTGCCTACATATCCTTGGCTATAAAGGAATCATGTCAGTGTAGTTCTGGAGGTTTTGGTAGCTGGGACTACCGAGTAACTGTGGTTTCATTGCGGTTGCTGCTGTTACTGCTGTTGATCTCCTTATTACACCCAAGTACGAAGAGGAGGACTAACTAAACCTATCATCTGCTAAATTACAAGATTCTTATCTAGGACTGGGTCTTGAGTCTTGACCTTTTGCTGACTCTGACCCGGATCCTGATGCTTGTTAGTCGCAGGTGCTGGTTTTGTCTTGTCGTGCCTCGGATCAAAGCAGGAAATACTGGACGGATGACTTCAATCTCGTCCTGAATAGTCCACATCTTCACAAATAACCAAATCTTTCAAAATACAAATCTTTCACAATTAATCACTGAAAATCAGCAAAAAATTCATAAAATCAATTGATTTATGGAGATTTTTATAGGATGATATGGCGAGTAAAAATCACATGCTCACAATCAAGTATCTTGTTGGTTCCTCAGCCTTTGTTCTTTTTTGGATTCTAATTTTTGAGAACTTCTGGGTTAATTTCTTGTGGGAGCTGTGTTGGTTTTTGAAGTTTGCTGTTTGTTTGTTGCTGGGTCTTCTCTCATCTTTGCTTTTTTCCCACCTCTGCCTCACCTTAATTTGGTCATATCTCTTGTATTTTTCTCTTCAAAAAGGTATGTAACCATTTATGTTAAAATAAGATTCCTGGATTCCAAACTTGTGTCTTTTTGTATTTGTTTAAATGTTGCTTGATTCCTGTTGATTCTAGACTATGAACATGTGAATTTCGTGCTGTTAAGAATGAGTTGGTTGTTTACTCTATGCTTACCTTAGTTGATATTGAGAAAATCTGCACTAGGGTAGATGAATCTGACTTTCCGATGGTCAGTTTCACCCGATAACAGTGCACAAATATTTACTTAATTGTTAGATTATCGTGTTAGGGGAGTAAAAAATTGTAGGATCGAAAAACAAAGGCATTAAGGCAGGGAATCTGAACCCACAGATGGTCAGATTTACTCCTTAAGAATGCCTAAAAATAGTCAAGTTTTTTTTTGAAATAGAGGCTGGAGTTGTGAAGGCTGCTAGCTCGCGCAGGAGCAGCATCAGATTTTCGTTATTATTATTTATTTAATCTATTTTTTTTAGAAAAATGTATAGTAAAAGATGGAAATGTAATAGAGTAGATTTTTGTATTGGTTGTAAATATGGACTGGACATTCTCAATTAGTATTCAGATTTATTTCTCTTTTTCTTACTAATGTGAAATCTTTCGAAACTGGTCCTGCCAGAACAACACCAATACAGTTTTCTTTCCCTCAAAATCGTTGTGATCTATTTTAAAGTAGCTTAATTCACCTCTGCTGGAATTTCGAAATGTATAAGCATAGGTTTACTAACCGAAAATGCTTCCATTAAACTTGAAAAAAAATACTCGTTAGGCATTTGATCACTAGGGCTCAATTAAAATTCAAAAGCGTCTTTTTCTAAACCTTTTTCTATAATTTTTGTGTTCAAATTAGCATGTCCAAATGCCCCTGTAAATACGTATTGAAATTCTAAAAATGACTATTTTAGATAAAAGGAATTTCGAAGTGTATACAAATATGAATTTGCTATTCAAAGTGTTTTCTCATCATATTCATCTCGTGTTCTTCAGATTCCAGAATTTATAAAAATATGTAGGACTCAATATGTATGAATTATGAATCAAATAGCATGAGTCTAGGTCATTTGAAGTTGACAAAACTATTCAGTCAATGTTCTATGTGTTTATTTGACCTTCTAAATATGTGAATTGTGAACCAGTAATTTTAGACCTTTCCTCGTCAGCCTGCTTTAATGAAGTTACCTAGATTTATTCTTCTTACAAAATTAGACGTAATTAGGATTAGCCAAAAGAGTTAAATGATAAATTGGGCTAAAATATGTCCATAGCCCAAGCCCTTTGTCCTTTAGACTAATGAATTTAAGCTTAAATAATATTCTACATATCTTTTAGGCTGAAAAATACATCTTTAGATTGAAATTTTGTAAATAATCAAGTATTACTTCAAACGACCATAACCTACACTCAGGCGTGGTAACTCATGCCCCCGACTCTCACTTCAAATATTAATAAAATCACACGTAACAATCACGGGTTCATTTTATGTGACGTGGTTGCGATGTGTTCAAAAACAACAAGTGCACGCCATCGTGACTTGTTCTAATATAAATCCATAAATATCCGAATTGGTTTCTATACATATCCCATAAAACTAAAAATACCTCTTTAGATAGAAAAACTAGAAAATAATTGAATATCACCTCAAATAGGCATTTTAAAACCGTCACGACCATAGTCTTGACTATATAATCTACACTCGGGTGTGACAACTCATGCCCCCGAATTTAACTCAAAACAATAATAAAAATCACATGTTGTAATTGCGGGTGCATTTCATGTGGCGCAGTTATAACATTTCCAAAACAAACAAGTGCACGCCATCGTGACTTATTTCAAGATAAATCCATAAACGTCAAAAACGGTTAAAATTTAAAAGGATAAATGCACGATAGGCTAAAACACGTACATAATCAGATAATTTAGGCCAAATATTAATAGTTAAGAAACCGTGCTAGAACCACAGAACTCGGGAGTGCTTAACACCTTCTCTCGGGTTAACAGAATTCTTTACTCGGATTTCTGGTCGCAGACAACTTAAAACAGAGTCTAAATTTCCTTGGTTTGGTGTTTTTAAACAAACGGTGTCCCTGAGCATCGTCAAAAACCCGGGTGGCGACTTTGAATAAATATAAATAAATCCCAAATCCGAATAATGTCACTTAAAGTGGAAAACTCCCTTATTACCCCTTTATTACCCGAGGGTGAAAAAAGGAGGTGTGACATAAACTTTAGCCTGATCCACCTTGATTCCCTTGCTTGATACCAGGTGTCCCAATACTATACCCTCTTGTACCATGAAATGGAACTTTTCCCAATTGAGTACAAGGTTAGTCTCTGTTGGTCGAAATCCCAATGCACACGCAAGTGTACGTGGTCGACAAGTAATATAGGATTAA
>ML357372.1:0-22733 GCA_005239505.1 Nicotiana paniculata | reverse complement strand
CCAGGATTGTCATTGGAAGTGATATCGTATGGTGATATCGTCTTCCTTTGAACTACACCTTCCCTCACAACGGCCTGTGTTTCGTCGGCCATAATTCAAGACAAAAAACACACTGTTCAAAAAAAGAACAAAGACAAATAATAATATTAGACAATGAAGAGTTCTTCAAAAGACTATGGCTCTGATACCATGAAAGATTTGATGCGGAAGACAAAGAACAATATTGGAGGAAAAACTCTTGCTCTTCTCATTAATTCCACAAGTATTTATAGACAAAGAAGTTAGAGAAATAAGAGAAAACCTAAACCTAATAGGAGACCAAGACCTAAACTCTAATAAGGAAAATATTACACATTCCTAACTAAACTCTAATTCTTTCCTTATCACTAATTCTTTCCTTATCAATTTTAAATGAATCTAGAATATTTCTTTTGTATTTTACTTTTGATTTTGAAGTTGAAACAAACGGAAACCAAGTCGAAACAAAAAACAAAGACTTATCTTACTCTTCCTTTTCTTCTTAGATTGTCTTTATTTCTCCTTTTTAAAACTATTATATTACGTATAATTCAAATAAGGAAGGTTTTGATACACTTAATATAGTTAATTTTGAAATTTTAAGTATTGTGAAAATAATTAAATGACTATTCCTATATATTAGGATTATAATTAAAATGATTATTTTGTCTAGTGCAGAAACTATTTTTAAAGGGTAAAAAAAGCAAATAATATTTCGCTAAAAGTCTTCGTACTTTTAATATAGTATAGATAGATAAATGATCTTATCTACTTGGAATGCATTTTATTATACCACGAAAGAGTTTTATTATAATAAATCACTACTGGTAATTTGGTAAAAGCTGATTCATGCAAAATATACAATGTTACTCTTTGTTCTTTTTTCTGTTTATAATTTTTGTAAGAATATATAAGACAATTTCTTCTTTACACTCTTTCTCTTTATCAACTTTTTGGAAAATGATAAAAAGAAGGTGGCGTTGAGTTTCTTCGACCTTTTGACTTATGATTAATCAGTTTTATTTCTCGATGAGGCGGGGAAGGGATTATGTGGCACCATTCAAATTTGAAAAACCAAATGAGTTTTTATTTGACCAAAATTTTTTATATACTTTTAAAATATTTTAATTATTAATTATTATAACTTCTAGTAGTAATATATAAATTTATTTTAAAATAACTTAAGATCTTCTAATTTATGGTCAAAATCTAAAATATTTGACTCTTGAAAAATTATAAATTAGGACAAAGTAACATATTAGTACAAACTAGAAGGAGTATTTTTCAAAAATATTTGATCAATTACTATATTATTCAGCCCACCATTAAGAAATTTAGAGTGCGTTTGGACATAAGAATTTTTTAACTTTTTTCCGAAAACTTTTTACTTTTTTTCGAATTAGTATCTGGTCATAAAATTTTTAATTTTCACTTGAAGATGAATTTTGAAATTTTTTAAAAATTTGAAAAACTCCAAAAAACTGTTTTTCAAAATTTTCACTCAGATCACTCACAAAACTTAAAAAACAACTCTAAAATTATATTTATGTCCAAACACAACTCTAATTTTCATCTGAATTTTTTCTTTTCACTTTTTTTTTTTGGAGTTTTACAATTCTTATGTCCAAACGCCCACTTAGTTAAATGGGGAGTAATACCTCCGGAAAATTCAAATCCTTATTAAAGAAAAAAAACCCGGTGATTTCATTGGATCCATATCCCGGTCCAGTTTCTAATCGTTTGCCGGTACCCCATTCCGTTATTTCTCCCGCCGCCGGCTACCGCCTTTTCCCGCATCGGTCACCGTCACCACCGCCTTCTTCCGACAGCTCTAAATTGCCGACTATTGCCAATCGAGAAGAGAACTTTTTCGGAGAGTTCCAGGGTTTGATAAAACCAGCTGCAATTCAAAAGACTAGTAAGTAATCATACAAACCCTAATACATAGAAATTTCTAATTTCTGTATTGCAATTTATTCAATTTTATTTGCAGAGCTGTAAGGATGATGAGAAAGTCGGGATATGGTTTACAACTACGAGTTCCACCATCACAGCAGAAGAAGAAACAGGGGGGCTCCACAAGGCCTCCGCTTCCTACAGCAGCACTTGGTTTCGGAGATGATGATGATGACGTGGAAAAAGAAATTTCTCGCCATGCCTCCAAGAATAAGGCTCTCAAAGATGTAAGTTTTTTTGCTCTATCTCACTATTTTCATTTTTGTTTTATACCTTATTTTTTGAAACCCTTTTTAACTGATTTAGTTTAGAGCTTACGTTTTGTGCACTCAGGTCACTTATAAGGTTAATACCGGTAAGCATTACTTGACACCCTGATAAAAATGGTAAAGTAACCTGTTATCAGAGATAAACTTTACTGATAGTGTAAAATATCCATTTGCTTACCCCAGAAAAAGGAAAAAAAGAAGAAGATGTATGACTCCAGAACAGGAAGTGATTACCGTTGTAATTTCCATTGATTCTATTTGTTTTGTGTTTTTTTTGGCAGATTGAAGAACAGCATAAGAAGGCATTAGAAGAGGATCCCTCAGTGTTTGATTATGATGGCGTATATGATGATATGAAAATGAAGGCTGTCCAACCTCGAGCTCAGGATCGCGAGGAGAGGAGGGTAATGTTTTGAGTTCCACTTTTTGCTCTTTGTTTTTTTTTTCCAAATGTCCAGTACAATTTGATGAAATCAAACAATTGAACAACTCAGAAGTTTGGAGCAGATTCTCTATGCAAAAACATTTGGAGAGTAAAACTCATGATTGTTTTGCAATTAATTGTGAAACCATGTGAAAGTAGTTGCTTTTGTAGAATTTGTTTTCCACGGGAAAGCTTTCTTCCTTGTAATATTGCTAAGTGAAATTCTTGTGTAATAGTGGAGCAATGAAGCCATGCTGTTAAATAGGATTCAGTTCACAAAGCAGATAGTGTATCAAACACTAAGTAGGTTAACAAACATTTTAGTCGGGTGTTCCTCATGTCATTCCAGAAGACTTTCTCCCGTTTTATATACTGTCCTCTAGAAAAATATCATAGTCCTTTATCGAATAAGTATTCCCTCTTAACCTACATGGGAAATTCCCAATTAGAGTGGTTTCAGTGTCAGCGTGCATTGTGAATCTTTTCAAAGAAGCAAGCTTACATAGTTTCAAATTCTATGATGCATATATGAGTTATCTTTGAACTGTATGCCATACCAGAGAATATCTAACGAATAAAGAGATCATTAACTGATTGTTTGTTCATCACTTTTCCTATCTGATAAATATACCAATAACATCCAAGTCCCTTATGGGAAATTGATTCTGTATTTTTGTTAGTATTGTCTTGAGAAGCCATCCCTTTATTTTGTTCAGATCTGGACACTTGGTTGAAGTAGTTTGTGCAGTATTTTCATTGTGGTAAACTATAATTGAAACTGGATTTGAGATCTTACTTTTTCACGTTCCATCTCAAAAGATATTAATTTTTCACGCTAGCACAACTTGAAGCCTTCCAAAATATATCATGGTTTGCCTCTAGAACCTTAAACTCATGACATATACTGGCTTAGGAAGTAAGATACTAGGATTAGGAGTGTTTCGTGAGTTAAATAAAATATGAAAAGATCTGGAAAGTGTTACTTTTTGAGTGTACCTCCTTTGTTTTGTTATTCTTTACCCAAGGACTAGGTAAGCTACTTCTTCAACTGCTTTTTTTATACCTAGGTAAAATTTTTCTTTGAGGAACTAAAATTTTGCCAGAAAAATTTCTTGATAGATAAATTCTGCAAGGAAAAAAATAGAAGGGATTTCTTCTTTTCCCACTGGTTAAACTAATCTATTCAATGTTTTCTGCTTTTGTCTAATTGCGTTGTCTTGTCACTGAAGGTCCTTTGAAGTATAGACGGTAATTTCTCTCTCAAAGTTTTTCCTCTAAAACTAGAGTTATATTTTATTGTTATTGGTGTTACTTTCTCTCTTTGGGTAGAGGTAGGCCAAAGAAGTATTGAGGAGAGGTGATTAGACAGGACATGGTATTGCTTCAGCTTATCGAGGACATGCCCTCGATAGGAAGGTGTGGAGGTCGAGAATTAGGATTGTAAGTTAATAGGTAGTCGAGGGTTTCTCCTAATCGTACCAGTAGTATTTGTATTATTCTTACATTTTCGTGTTCCTAGATCTTTGTTACTTCATATTGTGGTGTCATTCTTACCAGTATTGTTAGTAGATTCTTGTATTTCTTATTTTTAGATCTATGTTATTACACATAATATCTTTGTTTTTTTCGTGTTTATGTTGTTATTGTTGGTTGCTTCCTGCTTAGTGTTTCTTAAGCCGAGGGTCTATTAAAAACAACCTCTCGACTTTCACAAGATAGGGATAAGGTCTGCATACACACTAACCTCCCCAGACCCCGCTTGTGACTTGTGGGATTGCATTGGGTTTGAGTTTGTTGTTGTTGTTGTTGTTACTTTCTTTCTTTATTTACTTTTTCCTTTATAATAATATCTTAACATGTGTAATTTTTTGAGCACTGGAGGGTAGAGTAATATCTGCCATTTTTACTCAGTAGAAATGAAAATTGTTCCTGCAATTTTGCACCTTTTGCTGAAATTTTATTCTTGTTTCCAGCCAAAATATATCAAGATGCTAATGGAGAAGGCAAAAGTAAGAGAAAGGGAGCATGAGATCATTTATGAGAGGAAAATTGCAAAAGAGAGGAGTAAAGATGATCATCTCTTTGCAGACAAGGACAAGTTTGTAACTGCTGCTTACAAGAGGAAACTTCAAGAGCAGGCTAAGTGGTTGGAGGAAGAGCGTCTTCGTGAACTGCGAGAAGAGAGAGATGATGTAAGTGAAATTTTCTCATTTACTTGTGATTGCTAGTGTAACATCTGCTGGATCTTTTTTGCTCTTTGCTTGCATATCTTAGTTCCATTTGTAGTGCTTCGTGTTGAGAAATTTCAAAGTCTTTAGGTATTAATTTGAGAACTATGGATGGCCTTTCATTGGAGCGTAATGTCTCCAAAATTTATTTTTACTTCTAATAATGCCCTTTTCGTGTGATATCCACATGATGATAGAGCATGTTTAAGCATGATCTTAAGTTAACATTTGCAGAAAAGACTGATGGTTGTCATCTTCTGGTAAATCTCTGTACAGCTCATTTTAAAAGTTTTTTCCTCATGTAACCTGATAATGTTTCTTTGGATAGAATACGAAAACTCTTACAAAGGAAAAAGAATTCAATGGTAGAAAATTACCTTCTAATTTTATTAAGGCCCTGATGTGCAGAGCGTCTTAGCTTTTTAGAGGACTACGTTTATGGCTAGTTCTTAAATAAACAGATTTTATATTAGCACTTCAAAAGTGTGGGTGCAAAAGTTTAACGAAGCATTTTTTAAGTTAAATTAGCACAATTATCTTCAAGATATAATTTCACTTACATTTGATTGTGGGGCTATTTGTCTTATTAAACTAGTACCTGAATTGTATGTCAAAAAGCAGTTTCAGAAGTTCCAATTTTGACAAACTAAGCATTAGTAAAATTTAACAAATACTGAAAATTTTGCTTTACATACTAAACCATTTATTTCTCAAATGCCTCACAGTTTCAACTGAGTGTGATTAGCTCCAACTAAAAGTACTAAAACCACCCTGGCCCCTGCTACTAATGATGTCAAAAGGAAAATCTGAAACTATAACAACGGCTATTAATGCTTATTTTACTGTAAAAGCTTTGATCTTGCTTAGACATGATGGTTTAACACAGAACAGTTCACTAGAAATAATCACCACTAAACAGAAAGAGGGTACATCATCTTTTTCCCGAAATGGTACATCAGTTAACATTGTTATTCAGTAAGTAACAAATGAATAGAAGCTATGGCTGTCTGCTGCATGCATTAATTCTTCTATTTGATCTGAAAGTTTCACCTATCAGGACATAGATCATTTATGTTCTAATACTGTTAAATATATTAACAGGTTACAAAGAAAGCTGACATCAGTGACTTTTACTTCAATCTTCAAAAAAATGTTGCCTTTGGAGGAGAAGGCAAGTCTAAGAAGGCTGAGAATCATCATGAACAGGAAGCAGTTCGGACAGATGAAAAGCCTTCATCATCAGCAAATGCACATTCAGACATGTCTAGGGAGATAAAGAGGCAAGATCATGAAGCTTCCGCTTCTCCTCCTCGTAAAGAAAGGACTGATCGGGCGGATATCAAGCCTCATTCAGATGGTTTGTCTGAAGAGGGGGCTGTAAAACCCGCTTCAGATAATGTACTAACTGCTGCCACTGAATCTGCTGCGAGTGATCAACCAAAAGGTGACCATCATAAAAGAAATCAGGATGCTGTCACTGCAGCTAAGGAACGCTATTTGGCAAGGAAGAGGGCGAAGCAACAATAGGTTTGTGTTCCTAAGCTGCTGTTGGCATTTTGTTTTGAAACTGATCCTTTATCTTCCAATGATTAGGATTTACTCCTGTTATATGTATACATTGTTGTAAGGTCATTGAATGTCCATTTCTTATTTTGAATTTTAGGCTCTAGAGAAGGCCCTGATGATATTCTGATGCAAAAGTCAAATATTTGAATAGCGGGCTAAATCCAAAGCTGCGTAGCTACTTTGTTTCCCTTTTTGATAGCTTTTATGAGCCTGTACATTAGTAAAATAAAGGGAATGAACAACCTTTCTATCATGTAACAATACGGGGTTGAAGTGTACTGTGTGGCAAAAATGATGGTATATCGACATCAGGCGCATTTCGTGTGTGGAGGTAGTTTGCTAGAAGAGCCAAAGGGCTGGATCGTTGTTATGTGCAGTAGAAATGAGAACTACATTGTTACAGTGTACGACTTTTAGCTGAAAGGTGGAGATAGTAGGAACCTTACCCTTGTATAAATAGCAGTAAATTAGTTGTGTCCAATTCTGGTGGTACTTGATGGCGAGAGATCCCTATGTTCCAAAAGACACCCACGTGCCACTCCCCAACAAATTAAAGGCTTTGTGCTCTTGGTCTGTCACCGGCATGTGGATCTGTCTCATCCTTGTCTTACAATCGAATGGCAGCTTGTCCGTTTATTGCAGGGAGTGACGGCTCTATGTCTATCCTATTATCACATTTTCACGTTCACAAAATTTAGTCTTTAGTCATGTCTATATAGGGTGATACATAGACAGCCCCCTATAACCTGGCAACAATTTTAACTCAGAAACCTCGAATTCAGATTTGTACCTATTGACGTATTTAGCCCACATTGTTTTATAGTTTTTTCTTCTCTCTTCCTAGTCTCCACTTTGTCATCACATTCTCCAATCACCACCATAGACTCTGCCTTCCCAACCTCCACCTTCGTATCCGCCATTAGACACACCTCCACCACCCCGCTTTCCACTACACCCATAACGGAACCGCCCTTCCCTGTATTAGTTCTTTTTTTCTTAAAAGGGTTCAATAGGTACGTTATATACCGAGTTCAGGTGGCCAATAGGTACAGGTTTCAGTTGAGGTGTCTAAGTGAAAGTTGTTGCCAAGTTAAAGGAACTGTCTATGTATTTCACCAATTTAGCAACTTTCTCCTAAGGTGGGCTATGGGCCTATGCTATGCTTCATCCCTCATAGGTATCTATCTTTGATCAACGGACATTTGTAATTTATGGGCAGCACATAGGTTTCCCAATCAGCCAGCCAACCTATTCGTTGCTGATCGAGGACCACCATATCTTGGAATCTCATTCCCCCTTTTCTTTTTCTTTTTCGTTTTCTTTAATCCTTTTTATTGTGTTCTGTGTTTCTTATAAATTCTAAATTTTCCCCTTTAGAGATTAGGAATGGTAGAAAGACTTTACACCATTATCAAAAAATGAAGAGCTTAGGATGATAGTTCGTGGATCTTTCAATTTTTACAAACGAAGCTTTTGAACTTCATTGATCGCAGCTTAATAGAAAATACAATACGTTATGTGATTGCACTAATGTACCTTAAACAAAGAAAAAAATAACATTGGTACGTCATTGAAGGAGATGACATTTTTATAATGCGAGTGCTGAAATTGTTTCCGACCTGCCCCAAAGAATATAAGAATACTGCTATCCCATGTGAGGACTAACATGCGAATTTATTAGTACACCAACTTTAATTTCTTATTTCCATTTCAGAACTCAGAGTTCAAACTATAATAGTAGTGATATGGTGACATTCACTAAGTAGGCGTTTGGACATAACAATTGTAAGATTTTAAAAAATGGTGAAAATTTTTTTCAAGTGAAAACGATATTAGTGTTTGGACATAAAATTTAGTTTGAGTTGTTTTTGAAGTTATATGAGTAAAAATTTTGAAAAATAACTTTTTGGAGTTTTTCAAATTTTTGAAAATTTTCAAAATGTATCTTCAAGTGAAAATTGAAAATTTTATGAATAAATGTTAATTTAGAAAAAAAGTAATTTTTTTTTGAAAATTTATGTCCAAAAGAGCTCTAAGTATCATGTGAAAAGAGAAAAGACATTCATTATGTACGGGGCCTTATTTGAGTCGTTTTCGCTTCTCGTATTATTAAAACTCTAACGTGAATGGGGGTTACCCATTGCTTAAACACTACGTTTGTTCATATGCCTTGAGAAAACTAGAAAATGTTTTTTTAAGTTTCGATATTTAATCGCAAGAACTTACTTGAAAGAAGTCCGGCGATCCGATCAGAAGATAGGCGAGAAAATGACTTGCACGAAAATTATAAGAGACTAATGTTTGAACTTCTAACATAGGAAAAACAAATCTCCATATGGCCATCTTAGACTATCTAATTGAATAATTCTAATAGTATCTTTATCATTTCACTTATATTTTGTTTATTTTTTTTAATGAAGTTTTGGCAATGCTATATAATCCAAAAAGGGAATAGCACCAAACAAAATGCTTAGCATCTAAAACAAAATGTCTAGGAGCAAACGCTCTTGGATTTTGTCAACCCCCAACGCTCCCTTTATCATTTACACACTTCGGTGCAAAAATTAATTG
This sequence comes from Nicotiana paniculata, assembly GCA_005239505.1. Lineage (NCBI taxonomy): Eukaryota > Viridiplantae > Streptophyta > Magnoliopsida > Solanales > Solanaceae > Nicotiana > Nicotiana paniculata. The sequence goes on along the minus strand of ML357372.1, from coordinate 13,701 downwards.
CTTTTCAAGTTTTTTGATTGTTGAATCACATGCCGCACTGCCTATTTGTTGTACCTATTACCCAATAGGTGCCAAAACCTACTATTCTCCTTTAACTAAAGGCACTCAACTTTAACATATACTACTTTCTCCGTCTTAATTTATTTATGTGATCTCTTTCATTTTTTTGACATTCAAACTTTTTAATGTTGGCCATATATTTGGACATAAAAACTTTTAATTTTTCGAAATAATATTTTATATCCGAGAACTGCATAAAAAATACTATAAGTCTTGAAAAAAATATTTATTTTCTAAAAAATTGATTTTCAATTTTATTAATTTCTGAAATATCATTTGATAAACCAAGTGGTTTAGCGTTCAAACAAGAGAGCTAAATGCCCCCTTCTGCTTTAGCTAAATGCATTCAAACTTCAACATACTACTACTACTAGTACTAGTAAGATTGGCAATTATCTTCAAAGGCACAATTCCCAAAAACCATGGCTGCTTCTTCTCTCCTCCTTTTTCTCTCAATCCTCTCTCTCTTCTTTCCCTTCAATTCTTCATCAAACTCCCCTACAACAATTGCTCTCACACTTTTCAACACCAACCCAAATCAAGATCTTTACCAAAAGCTCACTCATTTAGCTTCTGTTTCCTTAGCTAGAGCTCATCATATAAAGAATTCTCAAGATTCTTCTGTTTCCAAAATCCCTTTATATCCTCATAGCTATGGAGGCTACTCAATTACTCTTGGATTTGGTACTCCTCCTCAAAAAATGTCTTTTATTATGGACACTGGCAGCAGCTTTGTTTGGTTCCCATGTACTAAAAAATACCAATGTTCCAAATGTCCTATTTCTTCACAAAATATTCCTACATTTGTTCCCAAGTTGTCAACTTCAGCTAAGGCTGTTGGATGTTTGAATCCAAAATGTAATTTGATTCACCCCAAAACCAATCCAAAATCTCGTTGCCAAGATTGTCAATCACTCAACACATCAAATTGCAAACAGATTTGTCCACCTTATATGATTCTATATGGTGCAGGTTCCACAGGTGGACTTGGTCTAGTTGAAACATTAAACTTGCCAAACAAGAAAATACCAAATTTTCTTGTTGGTTGTTCTTTATTTTCATCTCAACAACCGGCTGGAATCGCGGGTTTTGGTAGGGGATTTTCATCATTGCCAAATCAATTAGGTGCCAAGAAATTGTCTTATTGTCTTGTGTCTCATAGATTTGATGACACTAGCAAAAGTAGCATGCTTGTTTTGGATAGTTCTAATGAAAAGTCAGCAAATCTGAGCTATACTCCTTTGCTGAAAAATCCTGTGGTTGTGGGAAGAAATGCATTATTAGAGTACTACTATGTTGGCCTAAGAAAAATTACAGTTGGTGGGCAGAAAGTGAAAATCCCATATCATTATTTGACACCAAATTCCAAAGGGGATGGTGGGACTATAGTGGATTCAGGGACAACTTTCACATTCTTGAATCATGGAATTTTTGAGCCAGTGATGAGTGCATTTGTGAACCAAGTAAAGGGGTTTTCAAGAATTGAGAAAATTGAAAAATTGACAGGTTTAAGGCCTTGTTTTAATGTTTCAGGGCATAAAACATTGTCATTGCCAAAGCTGAAGTTTCATTTCAAAGGTGGTGCAGAAATGGCATTGCCATTGGCTAATTACTTCTCTATAGTTGGGGAAAATGATGTGATTTGTCTGACTATGATGACTGATAGAGATTCCGGGTCTGAATTATCGACCGGGCCGTCGATTATTCTTGGGAATTTTCAGATGCAGAATTTGCTTGTTGAGTTTGATCTCAAGAATGAGAAGTTTGGTTTCAGAAATCAAGTGTGCAAAATGACATAAAGTTGAGGAAAGGGAAATGGTGAAAGTGTTTTAAGACTTTACCTTAAGAAAAATCACAAAAACAGATTTGCTTTTTGAGGTATTCTGACATGATTTTGTACCATGATTGGACTATGATTGTATTTTCAGGTAGTTCTTAAAGTAGTTTAATTGGTAGAGGAATCGTAGTGGAGGCCTATTGGTGGAAGATTAAGAGCCATTTTACCTTTGCTTTTTTGAACTTTTTTTAGGAACAGTTAGGTTGCTATGCTTTTCTGAGACTACGGTTCAGTCTTTCTACCTTCATAAGCAGTGGTAAAGTCAGAATAAGATCTGCGTAGATACTATTTTTTTCAGACTCCGTTTGTAAGATTACACTGAAAATATTATTATTGTAGTGGAATAAGCAGGCTGGAAAAAAATAAAGGGAAGGAAATTGCGTACTTTATGAAGATGTTTTTGTTGATTTTATAGAAGGAATAAGTTCTAGTAGCTCATAGTTTAATTTCACTTTTTCTTATTTAAGAAAATTTAGTTGGTGTTACGTAGACAGCTTTTGCATCGTAGTACAAGGAAATCATGTGGTTGGATGGTGTATTTGCTCAAAACAGGCAGCACTTTTGAGTGTGCTTTCTTACGATATGATTGAAACATCACGTGGTGTAGCTGCAACATGATATTTTTGTCCGTTGATAATACTCCCCCCGTTTTAATTTGGCTTGACACAAAGTTTAAGAAGGAAAAGAAAATTTTTGAAATGTATAATCCTAAAAGTTTAAGGATAAAAACTTTGTGGGACCATGATACTTGTGTGGCTATAAAAATATCTGATTAAGGGTAAAGTGAGTAGAATGAAAAAGTTTAAAGTTAAATTATTTTTAACTATAGAAATATGTCATTCCTTTTGGAACGAGCTAATAAGAAAAGTGTCATCTAAATTGAAATAGAGGGAATACTATTTTAAGATTACAAATCTTATTTTCTCTTGCCTTGTCATGTGCATTTTCTGGCTAAACAAAATTGAGGTTTAGTTCACTAGTATGATTAGAAGGATAAGAATTTTCAAAAGTATTACTGTTCTTGATCCTTTTGCCAGCAGTGTTGTAAAAGGTGTGGCCATAGCGAGACATTTTACATATGTCTCAGCGAGGCATTGCCTCATAGATATTTAATTTTTAATATTTTATAAAATAATCTATTATATGCTACTTACAAGCACAAGTAACTTGAGTCTAAAAGAATAAAATTTTCTACATGGAGGAACAAAAAGGATGACTAACCTACAATTTGAACTTTGGACTTTCTGTTATGAAGGAGAATGAAGTTCTCTTTGAATTTGTTAAAAAAAATTGAATATTTATTGCTTTTGGGAGATATTAGCAGACTAGCGGACAAGATAAATAATTGGAAAAGACTATTAATTAGGGCTTTCAATCAATAAAAAAAGGTCTTGACATTTAAATTTAATATATTTCAACTCCTTTTTAAAACTTTTGAGTAATTACAAAGCTGACTTTTGAGAATTTGAGTATTATACGAAGGACTTATTCAACAACTTTTGTTTTAAGAAGTTCACTGACTTCCTCATATGAGGCACCAAGTCCTCTTCACTTGGCAGCGATTCCTCCTCTTTATCCATAAGATGGTACAAAGGGGAAGCTGAAGGTTCCGCTGTCGAAGTATCTGCAGATAGAGAAGAAATTGATGTTGAAGCAGTGGCAGTGGGGCCGAGGAGCGAGCAGGCTCAGCCGCGATCGCAGAAGGGGCAGAAGCTGAAGAGGTAGAAACTTTCCTTCTATGGAATGTAGGTGGGGGAGCTCTCGGCCTCCTCGAAGGCCCTCAGGCTAGAGTTGAGAGAAGCGCAAAGAAAAGAAGGCCAACCAGAGCGAACCACAAAAGGTGAGTAACCAAGAAGCCTAAGCAACGAAACTCACCGGTCAAGGAAGGAGCATGCCCAAACTTCTTGAGAAATTTCGGCCACTCACGAATCCCCACGATGTGAGGGAAGAGCCGGCCGACCCAATGGGAAATGTCCCCGACCAAAGGAGGGGCGAAGTCTTGGTTGCATAAGAAAGGAGAAAGATATCAGAACCCGCGACTAAGCAAAGTAAACCAAATGCCTCAACACAGAAAGGTTAGACGCTTACGCCTATGGTTCCAAGTTTCTGGGAAGCCGTCTGCGTTGGCCACCACGTCCTCAATTCTGACGAAGAAGAAGTTGTGCCAGAGCTGGTGGCTACCCTTGTCATCCATCTTCACCACCATACACTTACCCCTTTATTGGCGAAGGTTCAACATCGTCCCACTATAGAAACTAGGGGAGAATAAATGCATCAGATGCCGAAGAGTGATCTCAACCCCGGCCAGCTCAGCAAACTTGTTAAGAATCCGGGCAAACGCCATAGAAACGACAAAACTCCCCCGCCAATGGAAGAAGGGAAAATGTGTAGCCGACGTGAAAGGGATAAGCATAGAACACACAGTACCCAGAGCGATGGACTTGTACCACCTCCTTCCTGGAAAGGACCAACTCGATGCGAGCAAGAATGCCATATTTAGCCCTAAGCTCCGATAAATCGACCTCCTTCATCGCCGACTCAGATATTTCGGGCTCAGGTTCGCCTCCTTTATAAAATCAGACCTGACTTTCTCACAACGAGGAATTATCTCCTCCATTGTGGGAAAATTCTCATCCTCAATAGTAATGGGGACGCCCTCCGCGTGAGGAGGGAAAACCATCGCTAGGGGAGCCGGGTCGCTTCCCTCATTGGGACGAGAAGATATGTTAGACATATTTCCAACCAAAGAGAGTGTATTCGAAGAAATAAGGAGTTAGAAACAACAAGAATCACTAGGGAAAGGAAAATAAAAGGAACAACTATGGAAGAAAAAGAAGGAGATACAAAGTTTCGATACGAGAAATTTATAAAACTTGAGGTTATGCCTTCACATCCGTACTTATAAAAGCCCAGGCATCGGAACTGATAAATTAGGCCATTATTACTTGGCACCACTATCGAAGTGCATATCCAACCAAAAGACGCACGCGAAACAACACAACGCATCGGGAAAATGCATTATCATGACGCATGACATCATGATGTCACTTTGATCCTGGAACAATGTAACCCCAAAAAAAATTTGTTGCGACTCATGTAAGGACACGTTGCCAGGCTCGCCTCAAACATCATGACCTGAACCGATCCACTCGTCTAATCATCTCGACCACGATGAACAAAATGCGCTCATCAAGTCCGCCTGAGGCCGACCTCAATAAGCGGAGGGACTAACTATATAGGTCGAATCTGCCCTAGAAAATTTAAGAAAAGATAACGCTAAAGGAAGAGTCTTCAAGCCGTCATCCGTCGAGGTAGACTAGGAAGAAGCGAGATTCGTGGCCGAGATGTTAACAAGGGTCGAGGTCGAGTACCGTTGGCAAAGCTGTAACGATTATTTTTCGAAATAGGATATTAAAGAGAATATTCTAGTGGATATTCTCTTCACTTATATTATTAGGGTTTGTTAAGAAAATGTCTCATATAAATAGAAAAAGGAGACAATGGTGTAAGGCACGTGAAATTCATTTGACAAGAATAGATTTTTGATTGAAGATTCTTTCTCTCTCTTACAAAGATACAAACACTACCTTTTCATCTAGATTATTGTTTGTATTATTACACACCTTTCCATCAGATCTGAGAATAATTCGAACATTCTGGGATTTGTCTGTCACTCATCATTGTCAGGAGGAATAATTATCTAGTTCATAGTATATTAGGTGAATCACTCCTTCTATTTACTTAAATACCATTTATTGTTATTTATTGCTAGTTGTTGCTACATTATTGCTCATACTTTTTGGAATAGGTAATGCATATTGTTGTAAATTTTCCACCAGATCTGACAACATTAGTCACATTTTCGGAAATAACATCTAGAAATATTATTATTAACTAAGTTTAACCCATTATTATATAAATTCAACTGTTTTAACCGAAAGTTATACTTTTTGGTCAAACAATTTTGTCGTCTGTGGGGATTTCTTAGTTAAGATTTTAGTTTCTTCTAGATCTACAACCAACACGAGCCTCTAACATAAACAAAAAGAAGAGAAAGCAAAACAAGATCTCCTTTCTTTGTACGTACAAAATCCTAACATGGTAGGTAACCAAGAAGAAATGGTGAGAATAATCAATGACCTTCCAACTAACCTCATGAACGTCATCAATGAAAGCTGCGAAACGGCAGACGAAGGCGTAACTCCCAATGCCTCCCCTAGGAGAGATGGGTCATTGCCTCTTCATTGCAACATCACAAAGTCTCTTGTTAAGGGAGCCTCCACATCTATGGGGTGGAGACGCCCCAAACTATAAAAAAGCTCCTCGAAGCATGGCTAGCCGACACACTAACCAGCGTCCTCAACAAGCCCACCTGGGACGCGGCCACAGAAAATGCAAGAACTTGCGTTATATAACGAGCAGACGAGCAGAACAACCAACTCCCTCCTCCTCCCATGACATGTATTATTCACAATGTCGTTAATAGTGCAGGCGACGACACTCTCGCAACCATTCTAAAAAGGTTGGAGGAAATGTAGAACGAGAACAGAGCACTCCGGGACCAAATGAGGAACCAAGAAAGGGTTGATAAGATATCGTACGTCCCTAAGCTTTTGCCAAAGAGAGATGTCGGCCGATTCGTGGAGAATCTTTATAGTGATGACGCCGCCCCACATGCCATACAAAAAACCTTTAAAATGCCGCCCTACCTCAGGATATACGATGGTACGACCGACCCTGAAGATCATGTGATTCTACGTCACCGCCGTGAAAGGAAATGACCTCGCCCAAGAACAAGTATCTTCCATTTTGTTAAAACAATTCGGTGAAACCCTCACAAGAGGAGCGTTAACATGGTATTCGCAAATACCTGCGTGTTCATTGAAACTTTTGAAGAGATGGAGACAAGTTTGTAACGGCCCATGCTGGGGCCAAGAAGGCCGAGGCGAGAGTGAACATCATATTTGCTATTAAACAGTCTCTGAAAGAGGGATTGAGGTACTTCCTCTCCCGGTTCAACCGAGTAAGGATGACCTCGCCGAACGTGTCAGAAGGGATGGTGGTCGTAGCCTTCTAGAACGGTCTAGGCATGGATGGTTCGAGGGAGACAAGTAAGTTATCAAGTCGACTGATAAAGTACCCCCAACCACTTGGGATGAAATACACAACGCATATTGTGCCGAGGTCCGAGAAGATGAGGACGACCTCAATGGACCAACTCATCGACTGACCTAGGTACAAGCCAAACCCAGAAAAGATCGAAGAAATGATACCAGAAGAGATCTCTCAGCTCCACGACCTAACAAGGAACGACAACAACCGTATTTCAGAGCGGCCGTTGCGCTATCCTCCCGTCACGAAGAAGGACCACCAAGATCAAGGACATGGACTCATCGGAACGAAAGAGGTATGCCCCCTTTATTATCCGCTCACAACTTTTGTGTATCACCTACACAGATAGTCTATGCCTTGGAAAAGCTCGGTCCAAAGGTGAAATGGCCACAAAAGATGATGTCAGATCCGAGTACCAGGAAGTCGGACGCCCTCTACGAGTTCCACCAAGAACGAGGGCATAAAACCGAATATTGCATCGCCCTAAGGCAGGAGGTCGTAAACATGTTATGACAAGGACACCTCAAAGAGTTGCTAAGTGACCGGGGAAGGACTAACTTTGCCAAAGGACGTGAGTAAAATCAAGGACCGCAGAAACCGCCCTCACCAACTCGCACCATTCACATGATCATCGATGGCGTGAAGATGCTTCCATCAATAGCGTGAAGTTCAACACTACCCACAAGCTCAAACGGTCAATCACTCGCGAATAGTATGACGACCTCGAAGAGAGTAATATCTTCGATAAGTCGGATACCAACGGTTTGGCTTTCCATCACTATGATGACCTTGTTATTACTTTATGAATTTTAGATACCGATGTGAGATGCATTATGGTAGAAGATGGGAGTAGCGCGTGCATTATCCATCCTCGAGTACTTGCACAAATGAAACTCAAAGATAAGATAGTACCGCCTTGCATCACGCTAACTGGTTTTAATAATTCAGTCGAGCAAACATCCGGTAAAATCACACTTCCCGTTCTGGCCGGTGGCGTCACTCTGGAAACCAAGTTCCACATCATGGACTAAGACACAACGTACAACGCCATAATAGGGCGACCATGGATACACACCATGAGGGACATCTCTTCCAGCTTATATCAGGTCATCAAGTTCCCGAATCCATGGGGAATATTTAGCATACGAGGAAAACAATGCACATCCCATGAATGCTACCACATCGCTCTAGATAACACGATCACTCAAAAAATGAAGGACAAAGAAAAAGAGGCATAACAATCAACAGGTTCGAGGTCGATATCTGACGATAGCGAGGACGTCATCACAGACCCTGATATGGTATAAGTCGTAGGATCGACCATAGAAGTCGTCGACCCCATTCAATTAGACCATAACTAGAAGCTTACATCAGTTGAAAACTTCAGGAACCAGGTAAATTCCGTCAATTCTTAACTACTAACATAATTTTTTTTGCTTTCAGCCATGCAGATATGCCGGGTATCCCAAAGGAAATCACCACACACAAACTTAATGTCGACCCATTCCACCCCCAGTAAGACAGGTAAGATGTAAGTTTAACTCCGCAATCAATGACGCGGTACATGAAGAGGTGAAAAAACTGTTGGAGAATGGCTCTATCAGGGAGTCGAAGTACCCCAGTAGGTCACCAATGTGGTCATGGTTAAGAAGAAGAATGGGAAATGGTGGATGTGCGCAGATTTCACAGATTTAAACAAAGCATGCCTAAAGGATTTGTTCCCATTACCCCATGTCGACCAAATCATCGATGAAACGATGGGTCACGAACTACTGAGCTTCTTGGACGCTTATTCAGGTTATAATCAAATCCTCGTGGAAGAAGAGGATCAGGAAAAAACCACCTTCATCACCCATCAAGGGACATACTGCTACAGGGTTATGCCCTTCGGTTAAAGAACGCAGGGGCGACTTACCAAAGGTTGGTGACGAGGATGTTCAAGGACCAACTCGGTAAGACGATTGAAGTCTATATAGACGACATGTTGGTCAAGTCCAAAAGGAAAGACGATCACATTGACCATCTGAGAGAAACTTTTGACATACTCAAGCGATACAGAATGAAGCTGAACCCCGAAAAGTGTGCGTTTGGCGTGGCCTCAGGAAAGTTTCTAAGTTTCCTTGTATCATAGAGGGGGGTCGAAGTCAATCCTGACCAAATAAAAGCCATCGAGGGGATAATGGAGCACTTGACCACTAAAAAGCAAGTTCAAAGTTTGACTGGCCGGATCGCCGCTTGTCAAGGTTCATTTCACGATCATTGATGATGAATAGATGTCACAAAGAATTTGTCGTACTCAAGAAGGATAATGACCTCCAATGGACATCGGAGTGCATCCAAGCCCTAAAGGAATTAAAAGCATACTTGTCATCGCCACCACTGCTTTCAAAACCAGATCCAGGAGAACGTCTCCTCATGTATTTCGATGTATCCGAAGTAGTTGTGGTTGTAGTCCTGGTTAGAGAAAACAAAGATATGTAATACCTCATTTATTATATTAGCAAAACATTAATCGACGCTGAGACAAGGTATTCTCACCTCGAAAAGCTAACCTAGGCCTTATTCGTAGCTTTGTGAAAGCTTAGACCGTATTTCTAATGCCACCTCGTCTCGGTCGTCACGATCTTCCCCCTCAGAAGAATTTTGCATAAACCCGAGATATCGGGAAGGCTGGCCAAATGGGCCATCGAGCTGAGCGAGTATGATATCACATACTAGCCGCGAACAACGATAAAGTCACAAGTGCTCGGTGACTTCGTCAACGACTTCAGCGTACAATGCCCGAAGCTGAGAGAGAAGCCTCTCAAACACAAGACCTCTAGGTCCTATACACCGACGTCGCATCTAGCGCGTCTGGGACTGGACTGGGACTCGCACTCGAAATCCCAACCGGTGAAATGGTTCACCAGTCCATAAGGTTCCCGGATATGACTAACAACGAGGCCGAGTATAAGGCCGTAATTGCAGGTTTGAGACTAGCACTCAAGTACGGGGCAAGACGGTTGAAACTACGATGTGATTCCCAACTCGTAGTCAACCAACTCAACGGACTTACCAAATCAGAGAACAAAGATTGCAGAAATATCATACTGAAATCTGCAAGCTGTTGCCCGAGTTCGATGAATGCCAACTCGACCCAATTTCCCAACTACAGAACATTGAAGTAGACAACCTTGCTAAATTGGCCGCAGCCACCAAAAGCATCGCAACGGGAGACAAGAACGCAGTCCACCTCCTCAATTCATCGATTGATCAATTTGAGGTAAGAAACATAGGCTTAACTTGGAACTAGCGCAATCATATTATTATATATTTGCAGGACAGCAGACTCCTAGATGATAAAAAGGAAGCCAAGAAACTGAGAATGCAAGCGCCCATGTAAAATATCATCCACAACGACCTGTATAAAAGGACTTACGTCGGCCCACTGGGAAAATTCTTGGGCCCAAACCAGACGCGATGCGTCCTTGAAGAGGTCCACGAGGGCCATTGTGGAGCCCACTCCGGAAATAAGGCTCTGTTCAGATGCCTCATACGAGCAGGATACTACTGGCCCACCATGAAAAAGGAGGCCGCAGACTTCGTGAAAAAATGCAAGCAATGCCAAAAGTACGCCCCCATGATTCACCAAGCGGGCGAACACCTCCACTCAGTCACCTCACCTTGGTCATTCATCAAATAGGGAATGGAAATTGTGGGGGCCCTCCCGGTAGGGCGAGGTAATGTACGATTCCTTTTGGTTTTAACTGACTATTTTTCTAAGTGGGTGCAAGAAGGAGCATTCGCCCAAATACATGAACATGTAGTGATCGCCTTTATATTGAAAAACAACACATGCTGGTTCAACCTCCCCAAATAGATCGGCTGCGACAACAGACCCTAGTTCACGGGAAAGAAGACTGCTAAGTTTTTTGAGAAATGGCATATCAAAAGGATACTCTCGACGCCATATCACCCCGCGGGCAACGAGAAATCAAAGTCCTCCAATAAGTCGATACTAAACATCATGAAGAAAAAGATTGAAGACGCCAAGGGATTGTGGCCGTAAATATTACCAGAAGTACTATGGGCCTATCAAACAACCCCGAAGACGAGCACAACCGAGACGCCCTACTCTTTGGTCTATGGGATCGATGAAGTAATACCAGTCGAGATCTGAGAGCCCAACCTAAGTTAATCCCATGAGAGAGGACCAAGTAACGACGAACGCAGAAGGTGGGAGCTCGACGAACTTGAGGAACGAAAAGACATGACCTACATAATGATGATCACCCAAAAACAACAAGCAGAACATTATTATAACAAGAAGGCAAAGGTCAGGCCTCTCAAAGTCGGGGAGTACGTGCTTAAAACTAAAATAGAAGCAAGGAAAGACCCACAGGAAGACAAACTAGGAACAAATTGGGACGACCCGTACAAAATCACGGAAAAAGCGAACAAAAGGGTCATTCCAACTAGAAACAATGGAAGGAAAGTTGCCGCCAAACAACTGGAATATTACCCACATCGAGTACTTCAACTTTTAAGAGATAAAGCGTCCCCCAAGTCGTACTCTTTTTTCCCTCACTTGAGTTTTTTCACAATTTGGTTTTCTCAAGGAGGTTTTAACGAGGCGAAGAGGTGAGCACTTCAAGTCGAAATACGTAAAGATGGGGCCAGGATGGTTAGATATTTCTCGACCTCTCATGCACTCTCCAGGTCAACCAATGAAGGGACTAGATAGACTAGGACTGGAACGCCAACCAGTGCCCAATAATTTGTAAATTTCTCCAAATGTACGACCAAATAAACAATGCTTAAAGTTTACGGTTTCGACAAACTTCAGACTTATCGGAACACCTACTGGCGCTCGGCCATAAATAAAGTTAGGTTATGTTCGACCTTGTTCGAACTAACACCTTCTGGCCCTCGACCATAATTAAACTTAGGTTATGTTCGACCTTGTTCGAACTAAGACCTACCGGCCCTCGGCCATAATTAAATTTAGATTATGTTCGATCTTGTTTGAACTAACACCTACCGCTCTCGACCATAATTAAATTTAGGTTATGTTCGACCTCGTTGACCCGATGCCTACCGGCCTTCGACTATAATTAAACTTAGGCTATGTTCGACCTTGTTCGAGATAACACCTACCGGCCCTCGACCATAATTAAATTTAGGTTATGTTCGACCTTGTTCGAACTAACACCTACCGGACCTCAGCCATAATTAAACTCAGGTTATGTTCGACCTCCCTCGACAATAATTAAAACCTTGTTCGAACAAACTCCCACTAACCTCTGGCCTCCATTCGCCATTAAGTGATCACGGTAATAAAATCAAGGCAACCAAGCGACAGAATCAAAAAACATGCAAATGCAAAAACGAACCACATGAAGAGAATCAGATGCAAATAACAAAGTTGGCATTTCATACTTGAAATGTTTTTTACAAAGGCTCATGAAGACGCCACCAACTATACGCAAAAATATACAAAGAATCAAAAGAGAAAACTACTGGCCACCACCATCACGACCTTCGACATCCCCGCCGACTTATCCCTAAACAACATCTCCCCCTTGACCTTCAACACCCTCGCCATTGATGTCCTCGCCCTCAGGATTAAAGCTTTATACCTGGCATTCTGCTTGATTCAGTCTACACCTTTGTCCCTATCGTCCTCGCCGTCCTCTAGTGTAGTGGGGTCATCACAAGCAACTCGAGCTTCTCGAGCCTTAACACGAGCATCTTTGAGGGCAGACTCAGAAATGGATCCGGCCGCATGCAAATCTCGAAACACGTCTAACCGGGCCTCAGCATGAATCCACTCCTTGTACAACTCTCGAGGAACACTAGAAAAATCTGAAGTATGGGAAGAGGACGGTTGTGCCAGTAATCAAGCTTTCTCGGCCTCAAAAGCAGCAAATCGGTCATAGAGGCTAGAAGTATCTTTCTCCAACTCTACAATCCTCTCATCAAGCCGCTCTTCTTTAAGCCTTTCCGTTTCCGTCATTTTCTGTTAGAACGGAGAGTCCAGATCACTACCTCAAGAGCCTCCGCCTTCCTCGAAGCCTCAAACTGAGCGAACTCTGCCTTTTCAAGATCCTCTGTCTTCTCTGCAACTTTTCCACTTAGAGCATACACTCTGAATTGACACTCCTCAAGCTGGGCACACAGCGAAACCACCTGAGCTTGGAGATTGCTACACTGGGCTTCGACCCCTTTGCTGACTTCGAGTTCTTCCTCTTTACCTCTCAACGTTCCTTCAAGGATGTTGCATTTATCAATGACCCTCACCAGCTCGTTGTCCTTCTCCTTCAACTCTTCACAAAGGGCCTGCAAGTTGTCGCCCTCACCAAAATGCCTGCGAATCTCCCGATATTTGTCCTGGTACTTGATGCGAGACTAAATTGCATAGTTTAACATGTGATATACCTTATATTTTATGCGCATTAATGATAAAATTACACTNGCCTGGCGTTAGCCAGGCCTTTGGGTCCAAACGCCAGGGTCCCCAGTTCGGCGAAAAACCGAGTTTTGACGGGTTTAAGTGTTTCCCAATTGAAATAGAAGTCTCCTACACGTTTAGGGTTTGTCCTAAAATTATAAATAGACTCGTAAAACACAACTACCAGGGGGGTATTCGGATAGGAAGACATACGAAGGATTCGAAGAGACGGCAAGACATCGATTTGTACATATTTTCTTCA
>ML357371.1:0-13194 GCA_005239505.1 Nicotiana paniculata | reverse complement strand
TTTCAGAATCGTCTTGATCAAGCCTCAATTTGCAGAGATAGGAAAAATTTCATTAGTGACCAGCATGTCATATCAAAACATGGCATAAGAGTATACTTTTTACAGTATAAGACTGAGCAATTGTTAATCTGATTATTTACACAAATTCCAGATTTTCTAGCCAATTTTTTATTTTTATTTTTCCTTCTTCTTTTTCCCTTTTTTTTCATGTACATTCTGAACTGGTTCAATTGTGTGATCTTAATCATCCCTAATAGTAACATGTTCCTTTCAAAATGCTCTTTACTTAGTGCTTTTGTAAATATATCAACAATATGTTTATCAGTAGCATAAAACTCAATAGTGATCAATCCCTTCTCATAATTATCCCTTAAAAATGATATCTAAAATCTATGTGCTTAGTTCTTTTGTGATGAACCGAGTTCTTGGTCATACTAATTGTATTAGTGTTTTCACAAAAGATAGTGATACAACCTACATCAATCCCATAATCCATTAATTGTTGTTTGATCCACAACATTTAGCACAACATGAGGCAGCAACAATACACTCAGTTTCAGCAGTAGATAAGCCCTCAGAATTTTACCTTTTTGGTGGCCCAAGACACAAGACATAAGCCAAGAAATTGTGTCATACCTGAGGTGCTCTTTCTATCCAAAAGAAAATCTGCATAATCAGCATCATCATATCCCACTAAGTTGAAATTACTACCTTATGGATACCATAGACAAAGGTCAGTGGTGCATTTTAGGTATCTCAAGATCCTCTTGACAGTAGTCAAGTGAGACTCTTTTGGATTTTCCTGGAATCCAAAACAAAGGCCTACATTGAAAACAATGGTAGGTCTGCTAGCAGTGAGATATAACAAAGAGCTAATCTTTCCCTTATACATCTTCTGATCGACAGATGAACCGGGTTCATCCATATCCAATTTCGTGGATGTTGCAATAAAAGTGTCAATTTCTTTGGATGTTCCTTCCTGGTTTTGTTACTGAGGAATATGTTCATGGAAAGGTTCCCTTGAGGTTTGAGGATCGGTTCCTCTCTACTCAGTTCCCCCTGTCACGTTGCCCTTGGTAGAAGGACATGTTCCATCACCTGTTCCATCTTGTGATGCTGCTTCAGGCTGGACTGTGACATCATCATTTGAGTTTCTTGTTAGTGCAATCTCTTCATCATCTTTTTCCTTATCAACCCCAATGATCTGACCTTTCTTCCCGTTTCCAAAGGATACATTACCTCCTTTGAGGTTCTCATGTGAAAGGAATTGGTACTTGCTTCTTGATGTGCTTTGAGCAGCCACTATCCATGTACCATATTTGGTTTCTCCCCTTCACTTGAACCTACAAAAGGAAATCAGGGGTTAGTCTTAGGAACCCAAACTATTTTGGGTCCCTTTCTATAGGCAAAAGGATAAATCACATTCTTTTTAGCCCAACTTGGCAGCTTAGTTTTCCCTAGAACAAAATTTTTGTTCTTCTGACTTGCCTTCTCTTTTGTAGTGCATTCACTTTATAGTGACCAATATTACCATAGTGTGTGCAAATATTGTTCTCAGGGAGTGTGAGGTACTTGCCTTTGGGATCCCAGTTAGGTGTAGAGTTCCCAAAGCCAAGTCCTCTTCTGTTGCTACTATGATGTTTTTGTAGCCATGAAAGTGCATCAGAGGACCTGTTCCATTACAAGTTCTGTCTAGATCATGCTTAACCTTAGTCAAGTCCTCCTTCAGGTTTCTTACCAGTTCATCCTTTTTATAAAGCTCATCTTTTACCTTTCCTAGATCCTTTTCTAGTGAGAGTTTTGTGTCACTAGCTATTTCTTTACCTGTTCCTAACTTCAATTTTAGATTTCCAGATCTAAGTTCTAAGACAGTTGTATCAAGTGCATGAACCTGGTTCTTCAATGTAGTATTTTCCTTTTCAGTTTTACAAATATTTATTTTCAGGTTTTTGCATTCTGCTATTAAAAAGTTACACTCTTTTGACAGCTGTTCTTTTTCAGAACTTGTATTCTTAGATTCATCAATTAAAGTTAGCAATAATTCAAACATTCTATCTTTAGAAAGGAGTTTAATTTTATCCTTAAGGTCTAGAAAACTTATCTCGGATTCTTCATCAGGTTCATCTTCAGATTCCCGAACTGCTATAAGAGCTCGTTCATCAACCATTGCTTTGGATGGCCTTTTGTTGTAGTTCTTCTTGTCATGAACCTGTTCCTTCTTTCTGTTCCTTCTTTCAGATTTCTCCTTTTTCCACTCGACTTCCCACATAAGACAGTTCTTGATCATGTGGTACTTTTTACCACATTTGAAGCATCCATCAATCATATGCAAGTGATCATCGAATAGTGGTGTCCTAGTGGTGGATTTCTCTTTACACTTTTCAAGTAGTGCACTCATCTTGATCTTTTCCTAAGGTGTTGGCCTCTTCAAGGATAACCCGCTCTGATACCAATTGATGTTTTATACGTCAATACCACACAAGAGGGGGGGTGATTTGTGTGGTGTCCAATTTTCGAGTGTTGTCGTTATAGAAGGACCTGGTTCTTCTATGTGTTCCAACTCGTACTGTTGCGGAATAATAAATGCAGAAAAGTAAAGAACACATATATTTTTATGTGGAAAACACCTGGCTCAAAAGGTGAAAAACCACGACCTACTACTCAGTGGGATTTTCTCCAAACACTTCACTACAACAATGAGCCAAACAACATTTACAAAATAAACTCTTTTGTGGCAAACTAGCCTCTAGCTATTTGCGACAAACATCAAGTGAACTATAACTTGGACACTCAGTACCTATTACAATTGCTTCTAGATAAAGCTGAAAGGTACAATTTGTAATCACCTACTACAAATAAACTAGACTAAAAGAAAACAGATGGAACTGGTTCTTCTAGCTGGTTCAAGTAGCTCCAGATTCGCACTCTCCAATTTGGCTCGAACTGGTTGCAAAATTTCTTCATGAATTTTGCTTTTAATTCTTGATAAATTTCTGTTTTTGTGCGTCTATATACAATAAGAACAATCTGCAATTTATAGGAGTTCGTAGATAAGGAATTAACTAGAATCCTAATGCAATTCTTCCTTGGTAGAAGAGTTCTAGTCAAACTCAACTCCTAAATCCTTCCTTATCTTAGATTTCTGTTCTTATTGAATAAGGAGTCCTTCTCCAATTTTGTTTTGGCAATCTTTTCGATCAGAAGATATCTCAATTTTTACCAGAATACATTTATCTCATGCATGTGCATCTCATGTGCCTTTAACTCTGATGGTCTACGTCACCTGTGATGGACCTGGTTCATCTCGGAGTTCCTTTGTCAATCTTCAAAACTATTTTTCCTTTCTTGGGCCAACAATATTTTTTCTCAACCCCATCCTAGAACTCTTCTCAAACAACCCCTTGTTGACCCACAAAATATTTTAGGTAGTCTTCTGTCACCGGAAAAAATGGCAGGTTGCCGAAAAGTGTTTTTTTTTTGCACGCTTTTTGATAATGTATATCACATAGTATATCATGTATATCACATAATATATCATGTATATCACGCACAAATTTTCTTCGACACATTTTCCAACAATGTATATCACATTGTGTATTGTGTAAATTACACACAAATTTTCTTCCTGCGCATTTTCTAACAATGTACCGTATCACGCTATATATTGTGTATCTCACCGTATATCAAACATCTGATAATATATCGTGATATACATATTTATACATGGTGATATAAAGAGATATACACTACCTCAAACACTTATTTTTTTATTTTCACACTTCATCCGCCACATCACCACTACAAAAACACAATAACCACCAATTATCATATCATAACAATACAAAGTACCATTCCGATGAAAAAATACAAAAAAAAACGAAAGAAAAAGAAAATTGAAATGTGCCTCACAACGGTCAACATCGATTTACAGGCCTGATAGGGTGAAACAATGGGAACGAGATGGAGAAAGAAATTATTTGTTTGCTTTCTTATAATTTGCTTAAATGACAAACAAAACTAATAAACTTCTTTCTTCTATATTAAAGTTATATGTAACCTATCAAATAAAAAAAGTTTTATATTCATATTTTGACAAAGTTTCTCAGGGGTCAATTTGAGCTACATGCTTATCCAAATCAACTTAACTTTTAAATAGGTTGAATTTGGACGGGTTGGGATGAGCTAAGTTAATAGTTGACAGTCATTACCCTATTATAAAATGATTGTTTTCTCATCAAAATTTTGAGACCATAAAAATGCAGTCGAAGCTTCCAGCTGAAACGGTTGCAAAATTTCTGAAAAATATAATTATTTTTTTTATCATTTGAAGAGTGTCATTGTGACTGTGTCCATCGAAAAGATTGGCAGAAAAAAATGCGAATTGTTTTTAAGACGTTTCCAACTGTTTTTGTTAGAAAATGAAAAAATATAAATTAAATATTGCGACCGAATCGGTCGCAAAACTCAATTTAATAAGGCCCGACACATTTTACTTCGTTGACCCACATTTGCAACCGATTTGGATGGACGATTTAAATATTAAATTATTATTTTCGACTGATTATGTCGCAAACCTTTTTAAAATAGTTGGTTTCCCCGAAACAAAATTATTTGGCCTCTTTCTTTCTCTCTTTTTTCCTCTCCTCCCGTATCCTCCCACCCCTCCCGACGGCGTAAACCTCCAACACCGATGCCATTTAAGACTTAACTAAGGTATTGATGTCGCCCAAACTCACACCACTAAAGAGGTTGTGAGGCGGTCGATGCAATAATAAAGACCCAATGCGAGTCGGGGTCGATATATACCTAGTGTAAATGTATGATGTGCCTAAGATTGCACTTCCACATATTCAATTGTTGGTTCTACTTCTACTTTTATGCTAATGATTGTAATTGTAAAGCTAAGAGACAATATTTTTGATTTTGGTTGTTTTTCAAGTTATAAAAGATCTAGGGTTGCAACTTCCGCCTAGTTGGTTATCTAACGGATTAGAGCTTTAAGGAATGTTTGGTTGATCAGGATACAATATAGCAATCGCACGCGATTACTCACTCTATACCTCTCGGTAGTTAGAGTGATTTTGCCCAATTTGGCTTTCTCAAGTCCAAATGAGTATTTCACGAAACAAGTGATAAATGCTCAATTCGGGTCTTACTATCTCTAGATTTGACCATTTAATTGGAGCTATTAATTTCTTGAGTTCATCTCAATTTCTTGTTAGCCAAGTTTTCCAAGACTTGGTCTCGCTTTCTCAAGTAGAGACTAAGTCAATTTGGCATGAATTAATATTTGCAACCATTAATTCTTGAATTCAAGCAAGAACTAAGCTAAATATCATATACCCAATCATAAATAAGCCCTAAATCAATCAGCCATTAATTACCCATACTAGGGTTGGGTCACAACCCTAGCAAAGGATTTAGCTACTCATGAAAAATGAAGAAATTAAAAAAGAATCTAAAATAAAATTCATAATATAAGATTAAGAGAAGAAAATCTAATGTTAAAATATCAAGCTAGTACTAAGTTACGTAATACAGTAAACAAAAACGGCGAACTATTCTCAGGTGCACAAAACTTAACCTAAAAATGACAAAAAGATCTATTTATATAAAGCTGAAAATATCTGACAAAATTTCCCATGCGAAGGTTGTACGGCTGCACAATTTTGTGTGGGGTCCGCACTTTGAGGCTGACTGGTCAGGTTGGCTTTCTACGGTCGCATAAAACTGGGATGCAGCCGCACTTCCACCAATATGTGGACCGCACATTTCTGAGTGCGGCCGCACTCTTGATCTTTGACTGGAACTGGGCTTCTTTCTGCGGCCGCACATTTAGGAGTGCGGACTGGGCTTCTTTCTGCGGACCGCACATTTATGAGTGCGGCCGTACTTTGGCATTCTGTGGTCGCACAATAATAATGTGGTTTGCACATCTTCAAGATCCCAAAAACACAAGTCTTTAAATCTAGTCTTCTGCGGCCGCACAATAATTGTGCGTTTGAACTTTGTGAAGAAAATCTGCCAGTGCTTCTTCAGAGTTAGCGGCCGCACACAGTATTGTGTGGTCCGCAATTTGGCCCTTTTCGTCTTGTTTTGGTCCTTGTCCAATTTTACTCCTTTTTTAGTTGATTTTCACTTATTTGGCTCGTTTCCCAATATTCTTGCAAGAAAGCACATTTCATTAATTCTCGAGAATACCTTTAAGCATTTTTTAGCTAAAACGTAAGTAAAAGAGAGCAAATAAGCAGTCAAAATCCCTACTTATCAACTCCCCCAAACTTAAGCTTTTGGTTGTCCTCAAGCAATTAAGGCAGTTCCCATCTCCACTATAAAAAGGGCTATTTCAGTTGGCCTAAGTTGAATCAAACACACATCAATTGGGGCCAACAATTACCCACACGCTCATGAATCATCAACAAGCCTATGATTTGAATGTTAAAGCACAAATGGCTCTAATGTGACGCTTGAGCATCAAGGAATGACTTTTTTCATCAAGGAAGCTCGCACTTTCATGCAGGTCACTGCGGATCCCAAACTCCTCCTCCTATACTCTCCGGAAGCTCATCTCACTCAGGAATGAAGAACTCAATTCAATGACTCGAGAAAGATTCACCCATCACTCTCAAAAGAATGTCACAAGCTCGACTCTAAGTACCATATACTTGCCTCTCATATAGATCGCCACTAATGTAAGCTTGCTCGGCTTGAAATCACGTAAAGCTTTTTCGGCATGTAATGAAGGCTTTTGGACTAAGGAGGGAAATATCGGAATGGAATTGGTTCATCTTTCCTTTAGCACTTCATCTTCTCTTTTTGTCTCTTACTTTGATGACTCTTTGAGTTATTTTCTTTTCCTTTGGGAAGATTAGAGAGACTTATAAATCTTTCTTTGTCATTCTATTCATACTTTCCTTCTTTTCTTTCTCCATGCTTTGCACTTTTACTTTCTTTTGCATCTTTTCAACCCTTTTACATTATTCACTTTCTTTTTGTGTTTTTCTTTTGTTTTTCCTTTTTTTTTCTTTGCCTATCCTCTTCTTCATTTCTTTTCTTTTTTGTGCCTTGATACCATCTTTAAACTCCTCGCTCTCCCCTAACTTATGTTTTTTTCATTTCTTTCACAAGAGTGCTAAAGAAAGTTCGGGTGCCAAGAGAGAGTCACTATAAAACGGGTAAAGTCTTGTAACGTGGTTATCCAATAAAAAGTCTTTAGGCTCAAAAGGGTTTACTAAGGATGATATCATTGATGGGCCATGGAAGGTTTCAAAACGGGTCAAGGAAGGCCTACAATACTTCTCAAGCCAAGCTAACTTAAAATTTCACCTAGAAACACATTCATAGCAAGTTCTAGACCATTCACATAGGTGCTTGGACTTGTAATAAAATAACTCACCTCTCACACAACTGGATTGTTAAAGAGAATAGATTCGAGGGCCCACAACAACCGCATCCAAGATTGAATATCGATAATAGTTCAACTAAACCACCCGATGATTGCCTAAGTCAACACACGAGTCACAATGTCACTAACTAGAGCTATTACTTCCCAAAAACTTATTTTTAACCATAAATGCGTTGTTAAGTGTGTTGGTACCAAGTGAAGCATGTTTGACCCTTATTTATTCATTAATACTACTTGTTTCTACCTAAACATCAAAAAGTGACTCGATCCTTTAAGAAGTTTGTCACGCCATCCATCGTTGGAAAGAGCCACCCGGTTCACAAAATACTGACATTTAGAAAGAACCATGGCATTAAGAAAACCAAAGGCTTATTGTTCACTTAAACATAAAAAAGAAGCTAGTAAATCAAAAAGAATCTAGTGAAGTAACTAAGAAACTATACTATTAAGAAAATAAAATGAAGAATCTATGAAATAAACTACTGAAAGTAATGCAAATGAATATACAGACCGAGGGGAATAGAATATATACGAGAGGTATGAATATATACATAATGAGGGAGAAATAAAAATAAAAATAAAAATAAAAATAAAAATAAAAACAAAAGAAAAAGAGTATTAAAGTTATTAAGGCCAAATGTAATCAAACGTCATCAAAGTCATCCAAAATGAACCAAAACAGACTACCCCTTATTAAGAACAAGCATTGTCCTTAATGCTTAGCAAAATCAAAACAAGAGAGGGTAGAGGGTAGAGAAAACTCCCTATGTGGTCTCAGGGTGACTGGAAGCATTACAACCGTCGGTCTCCTCCAACTGTATCTCATTATCATCGGGCTGAGGGACAACAGGGTGAGCATCTAAAGCAGCTCCTCAACAGTGGGGGCAGCAAGATATAGCTCGTCAGACTGGCCATCCGGTGCCTCTGTTGATGGTGCTGATGGGTCTGTCGGTACTGATGGATCTGTCTCCATCAGTAGGTCCAATGGAATATCACCCACTGCTACTAGCTTTTTCACCTCCTTTCTCAAACTCTCCGCTGATTTCTTTGAAGCCTGGGATTTTGTCATTTTCTTCACCTGCTTGGCAAACTCCTCAATAGCTCCCCCGTGAGCCACTAGTGTGTCCATAATAGTCTTCTGGTTATCCAGAATCTTCTTCAAAGTTTCCTCCACTGACGGAGGGACCTGTGGTGCTATCGGAGTAGAGGACTGTGCTGTAACAGTACTGGATATGTCAGACAGTTTATATGTGGTTGTCTGCATCCAGTTGTTAAGGCTCGCAAAGTCTGGGAGACTCGCAATGCACTGAGCGGATAAGTGGATGGGTCTGGCACTAGTACTGAACCTGATGACCTAGAAGATGAAGGTGGTGGCATGGCGATTGTCACAGTAGAAGGCCCGGCTGATGTGGAAGGAATGGGAGCTATAGATGGCTCAGCAGCAGACTTTGTACCCACCACCGATGGTTCATCAGACTGACCAACGGTGGTAGTGGTAGTGGCCTTACCCTTGAACTTGGGGTTGTCCGCACCCTGCAAGTGGTACCATGTGAAGGGCTTCTTGGCCCTTACTTTTGTATCATATGGCCTCGGATTCACCCTTGCATCATTGGAATACTCATTGAGAGTGTTTGGATAAGGGTAGGATTTTCATTTTTCGGACAGCTAATATGATATTGGTTGACATGATGGCACCTACATTGATCGGGTACCCCGCCATAATAGAAGCCACCAGAACTGCCGGGGAAGCGGGAAATTGTTCTCATTCAAACTCGGATCAATACGGCTACATACGAAGGTCTGCCACCCTTTAGCTTCAAAATTGAGGGTGGCCCGAAGGATAGGAACTCCTGCTGTAATCCATGGTGGTGGTGGTCCTGCAACATCTAACATCTCAGCTAGACACGGGCGAGCTGCATCACCCATAACGAGCTTTTCCGAATACTGGACTGCCTCTACCTCTTCAAATCCTACATAAGTGTTCAAAGAGCAGGAGTCGAAGCGGACTTTCAAATTTCTCACCTTTGTCACTTTAGTCCCCTTCTTGATGTGAGCCACATTGGCATAGAACTCTTTGACCAAGTGCTCATTTGCATCGATGACACTGTGGGTAAACCACTTCCACCCCTTTCCCCCAGACCTGTCTAAGGACATTTGGAATGTGAATATCCAAATCCTTTATTAAGAACTGTCTCTCAAGTGTGAGTGATCTCTGGGGCCATAATTCTCGAAACCTTGTGAAGGCTACCAAGCTCATGAACTGATCCTCCCAAATTTCCTTCTTCTTTAACCTCTCTAGGCCGCCCACTCGAGTGTCCCCCCTCCCTCTCTACCATCATTCGGGACATCCTCATCATTATTATCAATTTCTACGGGTGCCGAAGGAGTAGGTGCAGAGGAGGGCTCGGAACCCTGGTGCTTCCCGCATTGGAACCCCCAGAAGAACTAGTTGTACCGGAGGGTTCGTTGCGCAATTGATAACGCCCAGTGGGTTGGGGTGGTTGGGATTGGGCCTTAGGCTGGACCTACATTGAATGACCCTCGAAGGCTTCCATGGATGGGGCATAGGAACTGGATTCTTAGGGCTCTATGGCCCTTCCTCTTCTGGTGGTCGGATTTTTAGAAATTAGCTTGGATTGCACTCCTATTGGGCGAGTGCCTTTTCCTCTGCCTCGGGAGGATTCACCTCTCCCTTTGGATGTGTCTCCTGTTGATACCCAATTTTTCCCAAATTGTTTTTTAAATTGCATATGTACCTTTAAAATCATGCATTAATATCAATTGGTATTTTTCCATAATTTTTCTATATTTTTATAAATTTATCCAGTATTTTATTTCTAATAAATAATTACAAAATTGCATCACAAATGATTTCAAAAGCATTTCTTGGTTTCATTAATTATTTTTGGTCCTATTAAGACCAAATTATTTCGTAATTAGCCAAATTGGCACCCTTTGGCTATAATTGCAATAACTTTGCAATTATAGCCTAATCATACGAATTTATACTATTTTTATCCAGAAAATAATCATTTTGTACTTTAAAATACTAATTTCAAACTATTTTCTATGAGTGAAATTCATTTTTTATAATTATTAGCTATTTTGTAAATTATTTTAATTAATTTAAGATGGGTATATAACAAAGAGCCATTTTTATTTCGATTTTAGCCTAATTAAACTAGCCCAAACCTATTAAATTAACCCCAACGGACCCCAAGCCCAAATACCCTTGAGCGCAATCTGATATACCCAACCCAATACCCCGTTTCAATCCTTACCGTTGATCATTCAGATCAACGGTCTAGATATCCCTTACCTTAATTAAACCAAATGACCCCCCTCCCAAACCCTCATTCCCTCCCATTTCTCTCAGCTGCTCTCCGCCATCATCCCCTTCTCTCTCCAATCCCCTCTGCCCAAACCCTAAGCCCCTCGCTATTTCCTGGTTCGCCGGTAATTATGGTGGTCTCACCACCACCCCTAGCCTCTATGGCTCCTTTACAAGGCCNTCTAAGACGGTCTCTTCTTGTCTCTGGGTTGTCTCTCTCCGAAACCCTAACTCTTGCTCTTGACTCCTTAGATATGTAACAGATCTAAGTCTATTCGAGTTATCTTTTACTGTTTTCTTAAAGAGTTTTTCGATTTTCTAAAGCATCTCTTCATCTTAAAACTAGGGTTTCTTAACCCCTTTCAAAAATGATTCCTCTTCTGATTTCAGTGTTATTATGTGATTTTCACTATGTTTAAGTGATTTATTTAAGTTTTTCCTTTATCTGATTTATTATGTTGAAAACCCTAAGTTTCGTGGGTTAATCTTTGGGTTCTTAGTTCATCTTTATTGTTCGTTCTTTCAACTTGTTTGCATGTTTGACTCTCATGAATATGTTTCAATTAATCTGAGTATTTTGAGATTTTCACCCTATTTGACTTACCAGGGTTTCTGATTCTGCCTATTATGTGCTTACCTCGCTTACTCTCAGAAATTTGTGTTCATCAATACTGTATTCCAGTTTTGAATCCCTGACTCCCTGTGATTTTTTACTTTACCATGCCTGTTAGGGTTCTGATTCTTTGCTTATCATGTGTTTATTCCGTGCAATATGTGTATATTCCCCTTAATCAGTATGTTCCTATTTGAATCCCTAAATTCATGTAATTGATACTTTTCACTAATCTCTTATGATGATTTCCCTGTTGATTTTCCGACCTTAATTTATTTCTTGCCTTATGTTACGGTCGACTATGCTGTCAAATGGATTCTTATGTTATTTCCTTAATTAGAGTCCTATGTACTTAGCCTAATTACTGGCACTGATTGAAATTGTTTCCTTGTTTATGCTCAAGTCATATATGATCCCTTTCCTTACTTGTTTCCTATCTTATACCGTTTGTAATGACTCCCTTAATTAAGGGAGTAGTTGGACTGATTGTTGCTCTAATTGGTTCTGAGCTCCATAACTTACTGCCTAATTGTGTTGCTCACCTTATTTTACCTAGTTTCAAACTACTATATATACATACACACACAGAACTCAACAGACACAAACACATTAGTTCAAAAATCTCTCTGTCATACTCAATGTTTTTCTGCTCTCTTTCTTTCTTTGTTACTTACTTACTACTGTTCTGAATTAGCCGGCTGCAAGCCAAGACTAATTATTGTGCTCTCTTATCCTTCACTTTGTGTTTACTATCCCCTTACTGGTATGTTCTGATTTCAATTCAATTCCCAAAACCAACTTGTTTCTTTTACTGCTTAAGTTTATCATGTTTTTATCTATGGTTTTGTTGTTCAACATGTAATTGACATGTCTACATCATTTTCATCTAGCATATTATATTATGTCCCACTCCCCCTTAGGATCAGTATATTTATGAATATGTTACCCCCTTGTAGTATGTCCCAATGTGACTCTTCTTTATGTTTTACCTGGTTTCTAGTATGAACCTTTCTTTGCAAAGCAATTTGTATCCTAAGTTGTCTGATTCTGTGTTGATTCTAAAATGCATGTTGTGTTGATACCATTAGATATCCCTTAGTCCCCATAAAGCCCCTACAAGAACTTCTATGCTCCTGTATACTATGTGCTCTATGTGTCCCCAATTCACATCACCCTTGTATGAAGGACTGTGATTTGGACGTGTTGAATCTGTTTGTGTTGTGATTAGTCTACTGTTTTTGTTAATTGTCCTACTCTTGTCAAAAACTATTTTTACATAGAAACTCTCATATTTTATAAAACTGTTTCAACTAAGTCTTTTTCAAACACTGTANCCTACTCTTGTCAACAAACTATTTTTTACTAAACAACTCTCCTATTTTATAAAACTATTTCAACTAAGTGTTTTCCAAACGCTGCCTTTCCTATTAAAACCTTTTCAAAACCATGTCAAGCACTCTCACTCTACTCTTAGGTCCTTAGGTTCTTCTCCTCCAGTGTATGACTGCCTTGGGATTCCTATGAGATCCCTATGAACTCTGGTGCTGGCCCTTCCACACTGCAGTTACTCAATTATGATTATGAAATCTGGGTGTGAGAACTGCCCGGAATCCCTTGAGGTCCTTAGGGAACTTTAACACACCTAGATATGAGAAAGGCTATGAAACATTTGAGCACTTGAAGTTCTGGTAATCTGGTCTGTAATAATTATTTGTAAACAGATATTGGGGATGGCTAGTGAAAATGAGAGGGTAGCTATATATGTTATCAATATCAATGGGTAGTGATCACGCTCAACTATGTCTTCTGTAAAGACTAAACGGGCGTTGCAAATATAAATCTGGG
>ML357370.1:0-20836 GCA_005239505.1 Nicotiana paniculata | reverse complement strand
TCTTCTTCTTCTTCTTCTTCTTCTTCTTCTTCTTCTTCTTCTTCTTCTTCTTCTTCTTATCCTTCTCCTCATCCTTCTTCTCCTCCTCCTCCTCCTCCTTCTTCTTCTTCTTCTTCTTCTTCTTCTTCTTCTTCTTCTTCTTCTTCTTCTTCTTCTTCTTCTTCTTCTTCTTCTTCTTCTTCTTCTTCTTGTCCTTCTCCTTCTGCTTCTTCTCCTCCTCCTCCTCCTCCTCATTCTTCTCCTTCTCCTTCTTCTTCTTCTTCTCCTTCTTCTTCTCCTTCTCCTTCAGATCATCCTCTTGCTCTGCCCTAACTTCATTCTGAACTTGATTTCCCGTCAACTCATCATTCTCAACTCTCAATGGATCTTGAAATAATTTGCTATTCCTCAAAGACACTATATTTAATGTTTCCTTTAGACTCCTTTTGGTATCCTCATGGATGGTTCCTGGAGACCTCTCAGATAACAGACTAGCAATCTTCCCCACTTGCCTCTCTAATGTCAAGAAAAACCATCTCTATTTAATACCATAGCACAGGACTTCACTATTCCTAATAAAAGAAAAAATAACTATACTCGATTCAAGAATAACCGTTGAAAAAGAACTGTGAGACAAAGAAAAACCAAGGGGGGATTATTACACTACCTAAGAAAAACAAAAAAAATATTTTTTCTGTCTTCGACTTTGATCCCTCAAGAAGACAGTCGAGGAAATCCATCATCTGGAAAAGTCAAATTTTTTTTCAATGAAAAGAAACGAAAAANTATATAGTGTAAATTTAAACTATAATAAATTTACAATATGGTATTTTTCTTAGTATAATTTAAACTATAGTGTAAATATTTAATTTTATTATATTTACAATATATAAGTCTAGAAGTAGTTGGCTAATACTTTTAGCTATGTATTCTACTTTCTTTCTTTCTTTATTTAAAAAAAAGAGTTTTTTCTTTCTTAAAGATAGGTAACTAACGAAAAGAAAAAAAAAAGATGCAAAATAAGAGTAAAAACAAAAAATTCCTATCTGCCATCTCTAACAGCCCCAATTACCTACGTCTCATTTCCCTAACTCATTCACTTCCCTTATCTCTCACGTTCTCCTCGCAGACCAACCCCTATGTTCCCAATTTCTTCACGTACAAACACACACGATCCCACACCCTAAAATCCTCACTAACTCACTTCACATATAAAGGGAAGAGGGACACGCTGAAAAAAATAATATCTAACGACTTCCTCCAACAAAAAGGTTCTTCTTCCCGAAACAAGAGCCGCCGCAACCGTCCTCCACCCCACCCATTTCCAATGCCACAAGCAGTACCAACTAGTCTCTCCTCCCTCACTTCATGACCGCCTGACCACTCAAACCTCCGCTGCCACCGTCGCGCCCAACCTCCCAAACCATCCTCCACTCAACTCGCCAGAGATCCAGCCCCACCCCCCTCGTTTCTCCTCTGAAATTGTTCATCACACACATACAAATGGTGGAAGAAAAATGGACCAGACAACAGGTCATTTTCTCTGTTTGAATTAATTTTCTAGTTTCAAAAATGCATTTCGTGTGAGATCCATTCGAAGATTCTGATTTGAGATCCGTTCGAGGTCGTCGGTTGCGATTCCAGTCCTAGGTGCGCTGCTCTCGTTGTTGTCTTATTTGCTTCTCAGAATTCTGGATTGAAATATTATATGTTCATCTCGTTTTGCTTGTTTGTTATATGTGTTTGCCGTTAGCATCTCGTGTGGCTTTTCTGGTTAGCATGTTTTAGCTTTCATTGATCATTTTAATTTTCTTGTTTATTCCTTAATGTTTACGTGGTTGAGTGCTCGAAATTCATGTGAAGTAGGCCTTGGATAATTTTCCTTATTCTCATATTAGTTTGTTTAATTGGGTCACTGCCTCTTTTACTTTAACACAAAAAATATGAATCAGTTTCAAGTTGTAGGCCTATTTGGAAAATTAAATTAAAGTATATATGGTTCTTGAAGACATGAAAGGGATTTGAATCTATGAATGCCTTTGATTAATTTTGTTGTCTTATTCCAATTGGTATCGTGGGGTTGGACACTTGAAAAAGAAATTACAACATAATATTTTGCTTAGTTCTACTTTATTGCATTGATCGGTAGGAGCATGTTTAGGCCGATCTCACCCGAGTAGGCAATCTTTAGGATTTTCGATGTTCGTGTGGCATAATTACGGGCTCCAAATTAAGACCGAAGTGTGCGTTCGTGCAACTTTGGACCAAATAGACTTAATAATAAAATGTTATTAATTATGTACACGTTCGCGTGACACGAGTACATATTTTAAAAAAAATGAATATTCGTAGAAAATGCTTTAGGTGCGACTTAATATATCATTGTGATTGTGTACACGTTCGCGTGACATAATTACGATTTTTTTAAAAATAAATCAAGGTACGCGTTCGCGCGACTTTGGCCAAGATTTCCTTAAATAATTTGAGCGCGATAAATTGTGTACACGTACGCGTGACATGATTTTAGCGAACTAAAAAAGAATGAGTACACGTACGCGTGACTCGTTTCAGGATAATTTAATAAAAGCGGTAAGAAAGAAAAAAATGCATTTAGGTGCTAAAATGAGCAATTAGATAATTTAAGCCAAGTATGAATCACTAAGCGACCGTGCTAAAACCACGGAACTCGGGAATGCCTAACACCTTCTCTCGGGTTAACAGAATTCCTTACCCGGTCTTCTGGTTTCACAGACTTTAACACAGAGTCAAAACTTCCTCGATTTGGGATTTAAAATAAACCGGTGACTTGGGACACCATAAATTATTCCAAGTGGCGACTCTGAATAAATAATTCCCATTTCGATTAGTCACTTTAATTGGAAAAAAACTCCCTTATTACCCTCATCGGGGGTGAAAAAGGAGGTGTGACAACGTGTCTTAGGCGTCCATTAGTTGATTTGTAATCTTGTGTTTTGCTTTCTATTGTATCCTATATTGCTTTCTTAGAAGCCTTGTATTAGGAATCCTAAAACCATAAACCATCAGTGTTTGTGTTGTGACTAGTAGTCATAAGTTAAAGTCTTTGTTACTAGTGAGTAACAAAGTGGCTTGTAATAAGTGTATTACAAGTTAGTGGTTCAAAGTCTTTGTAAGAGAGTCATTACAAAGTGGCTTGTAATAGTTGAGATTACAAGTTAGTGAAGTTGAAATCCTACCAGTGTAGGTCGTAGTTTTTGTCCCCTTAAGTTGGGATTTTTCCACGTAAAAATTTTGTGCCTCTTTTACTTATTGTCTCTATCGATAACTCTGAGGGAATTGGTAAAGGACCAAGTCTCTTTACAGTTTGTGGAGTACTAGAAACTATCAACAGCTTACAAAACGCCAATTGGGGCGTCACCGTACAAGTTAGTCTATGGGAAGGCATGTCACTTGCCCGTTGAACTCGAACATAAAGAATATTGGGCCATCAAGAATCTGAACATGGACCTTGAAGCCGCGGGTGAGAAAAGACTGTTGCAGTTGAATGAATTAGATGAGTTCAGGCTGCACTTGTACGAAAATACTAAACTTTACAAAGAAAAGACCAAAAGATGGCATGACAAGCACATTAAGCCGCATCAATTCGAGCCAGGCCAACAAGTATTATTATTCAATTCTAGACTGAGGTTGTTTCCTGGGAAGCTAAAATCGAGATGGTCTGGCCCATTTGAGGTGGTGAGAGTCACTTCTTATGGTGCACTTGAGTTGCAAGCTATACACGGTGAAAGAAAATTTTTGGTGAATGGGCATAGAGTTGAGCACTATTGGGGAGGCCACGAATCGTAAGAAAACTAAAGTCGTACTTGCTGATAAGTAAAGCGAGACTCTGCGTCGTGCCGCGACGTTAAATCAGACGCTTGTTGGGAGGCAACCCAATTTTTATGGCTTTCATAGTTAACTTCTTAATTTTTTTTAGATAACGTAGATAGATTTTGCATTTTTCTTTGTAGGTATAGAAATGGTGTGGGACATGGAATTGAGCAGTTAAAAGGTTGGGGGATCGGGATATTAACTTTAAAAAAAAGGGAAAAAAAAAATTTAGGCGTGAACAGCGCCCAGGCCAGTGCCCAGCGCTGCCTGGGGCGCTGAAAATAGTAGCGAAATTCCGCCCAGCGCCATACACAGTGCTAGGTGCTGGGCTGGGGGGGGGAGACAGGTAATTAATGTTTTTTTCTTTTTCATTTTTTTCTTTTTATTTTATAAACCAATACCCATTTAACCCAACCCAAATACCCACCTACACTAATATTATAACTCATCTCCTACCCAAATACCCAAACCCACCCACACTCTAATTTTCCAAAAAACATAAAAGAAAAAAAAACGCACCCCCAGTCCCCCCCAACTCACTGTCGTGCTCTCTTCCTCCCTTCCTCTCTCTCAAATTTTTTTTCTTGTTCTCAAGTTTCTCTTATTTTTCTTCTCAAATCCACAGGTATGTTGTTCTTGTTCTTCTTCTTTTTGTTTTTTAGTTGTAGATAACAAGGCATATCCCATCCCCCAAGAGCCCTAATCCCCAATTTTTCCCATTATGGAGTTGTTAAGCAAAATTTATGGTGGATGGCTTGAAATTGTTGAAAATTATGTGCTTATTGTGTATACGGAGTAGTAAACTAGAAGTCCCTCTACTCCGTTAAAAATTGGGAGGGCCACCATCTTCCACCATTGTTGAATTCTAAAGCTCACACTTTATGCCCACAAGGTGTTTGTAAAAATGTTTGAATGATGATTTTGGGTACATCGGTGAAGTCTAAGTAACCGAGTGCCTTTGTGGATGAATTTGGGATAAGTGTGGGGTGTGTAGGGATGATTTTACATGCTAGGGGATTGAGCGTTCATGAAAAAAATCATGTCTTTATACCATGAATCTTATGTATTGTATGTGTAGACTTGTTGTAGAAATTAGTTAATGTAGTATAGTTGTATAGTTGTAGAAAGTGGAGTCACACATGCCTATTGCTTACATCGAAGTGATTCACGTAGCCATGATCAATTACTTATATGAGTAGCATGGGGAAGTCTTTAGTACCCATAGCTTTAGTATGCAACACTTGCACTTTTCCAATAAAAAATCATGAAAATAGTGTACATTGCACCTTTGGTTTTAAGTGTGGGGTCCTTGTAGGAATTGCGCGACAATCTTAAGTATAATACTTAATGAGTCCTCATGTTCATGTTTTCATTGTGTTGCAGGATAAAAACGGCTCGTGATGGTGCTAACAAGGGAAAGGGCATTGGTAAGTCCTCATCCACCTCTCTTGTGTCCAAAAAGAGAAAGCAAGGAGAAGGCCCTCACGACAAGCTAAGGGCAAGCAACTGGCCGCGGGATCCTAACCTGCACCGTCGAGACCTAGGCCCTGGTTGGACTTGATTAATGATATGACAATTGCTTGGCACAGGGATTTTGTGCCATATAATCGCTACATCTCCGACATGGGGATAAACACCAAGGCTTTAGAGAGGAATTTTCTGGAGGTGATTGGCTAACTCTGCGCAAGGCACATGGAAAAGTTCTTGAAATGCCCCGGACCTGCAAATCTAAGTATGGTCCGGGAACTCTATGCAAATTGGAACCAAGGGCATGGCACATCGCGGGTACGGGGTGTTAATATACAAATGACTAGGGAGGCCTTATGCAGATATTTGGGTGTTGAAGATGTTGATCCAAGAAGACTACAAAAATTTATCCGCAGTCCGAAGTACACCTTGATACGTCACACTTTATGTGGCGTGGATTCAAATGCAAAATGGATCAGGAAACACGGAAACATTCATCTTCACATGGTCCGCTCAGATTTCAACAAGACTGCCAAGGTGTGGCAGAACTTTGTACAGGCCAGACTCATGCCTGTCGAGCATAACAGCGACTGCACTCGAGCTAGAGTGTGCGTCATTTATTTTCTGATGACAGGCAGACCTATCAATGTTGGTGAATTAATGCTTGGGGATATGGCTCGTACAAGGTTTGGGCGACAGATTAAACGGTTCTTCTTTGGGAATCTGCTCACTCATTATCTGATGGACCGAGGGGTGCCATAGTACACAGGTTATGATGAGGTGGTGGAGGCTCCAACAGGGCTACTGGGCATCATATCACTGCTGGAGACATCGTCCAAGCTGACACAGGCGGCGAGATATGAGAGGGACGAGAACTTCAGCAGATATATTTATAAGTCTTTAAATTTTTTAATGTGCAGGGCTGGCATTACGGATGAGGAGTGTATGCAATTACGCAATGAGTTGTCTAGTTCGTCCAAAGAGATGCTGGGGATTGCACCTGGCAGCCCCATTCATTCTTTAGAGGATGTCAACACAATTTGCGGCTCAGACACATAGGATGATGGGGTGACGAGGTTACGGGGCCCCTGGCCTTGGTGCCTCTAGGCCCCGATGATGATGAGCCGAAAGCAGTTGATATGAAGGACTCCGAGTGACAGGGAGTATTTCTTTTCTCCATACTTTGTTTTTCATTCTTATATGCATCGGGGACTATGCATGATTTAAGTGTGGGATAGGAAATGCTACTTGTGGAGTTGTTGTATAATTTGTATAAATGTGTTTTTTTATTATTAGTGTTAATTAGTTTTGTTTAGTTAGTTTTAGTTAGTTCGTTAAAGAAAAATAAATATAGAAAAATGTCGGACGTTTCCCGACGATGGATCTGTTGGACAATTTTCTTGAGGGATAAAGTCCGATTACAAAACACCAAAAAAAAAAAGATTTTTTATTTTTATTTTTATTTTTTTAGGATAACTAGGTAGTATCCCTTGGTTTTTCTTTGGACACCGGTTCTTTTCCGAGGATGTAGCTCGAACCGGGTACTTTTTTTTTTAGGAATAGTTAGGAAGAAACTAAGTGACTTTGAGATACCCATTGACATGTTTGGTGTTGGTACATTAGGTTGTGACACACATTCTGCTTTCACTTGTATTTGGTTTGACATGTTAAGCCTAAGTAAAGATATATAGCCTATTTTGGGACGCCTTTCACTCAGTTGTTTGACTTGTATGCCACATAGTGTAATATTTCTTAATTTTCTCAATTATGTGTGCTTGCTTGACTTGAGAGTTGAACAAAAAAACCGTTGTGATTGAATCATGTGCAATGTGTGTGTGATGCCTAGTGATCTTCTATGTTATCCTGTGCAGTCTAAAACTTGCCCCGTGTGTTAATCGAAGCGAAATTGTAGGTTATGCTAATCTAGGAGATGGCGTAGGCATTTTCTTGCTTGATCATGGATGTGCTTGACACATAAAAATAAATTTTTCCGTTGCTAGCCCCTTTGCGCCTATAGACCTTTTCTTTGGCACCCACATTACAAGTCGTACCCCTATTTTATTCTTAAATTGAGATTTTTGCACCTTTACCTCCTAAGGCACTTAGTCGCTAAACGAAGTAAGGTGAGATGTTAAGGATTAGTTTTTTGAGTGGAGCCATGGAAGGGCCCCTTGGTGCACTAAAATTGAAATCAAAAGTCACTAGCCAATGAACTTTTATGTATGGAGTGTGTGTAGAAAAAGAAAAAAAATTGTTGTAAGAAAAAAAAAGAGGAAGAAATAAAATGATAGTGAAAGTATGTAGAAAAATATACACACCTCCACTTCTTATTAAATTGTGCTAGAGGAAGTATAGAAATGCTTAATTGAAAAAAGGGTATGTTGAATATGGGTTGTGGCAAGTGAATTGGTTGAGAAGAATATGTGTTGAATTGTGAATGTAGTGTATTAAAGTTCTTACGAGGGTTAGTCATTATTCCCAAATATATCCTACATGTCCCTTACCCTACATTACAACCTTAAAAGTACTAATTGATCCCAGATTCGGCTAGCTTAAATTAGTAAAGATCTACACTACGGGAAAGCTTATGGTACGATCACGAGATGCATATGAATTCTTTGTGAGAATGAGTGAAATTTTGTTCAATTGTGTGATGTCCTTAAATTATATTCAAAAAGCATATTTGAATGTGTGGACTAGTCTATATTTACTCTTTTGTTGTTAATAAGGGCACATGATCTCATGAACAATTGGTAATGTTGTAAACTTCTTGTTGGGCAAGTGCGTGAATTGAGAAGGCTTAGTGGTTACAAGTTGACTCTTGAGGTCGGGTGGTTGCAATTAGGTTGTTGGTATGATTGATTTAATTGTTATACTTGGGAATGTTTAAAAAAGGGGAAGAATGTGAATTTTTGTATGTTCATGCTTGATTACCGGTATCGATCATAGTCAAGGGTAAAGTGTGTGATTAAAAATAAAAAGTGCTCCTTTATAGTGAACCTTGTACGTGTTGGAGGGTAATAGATTGTCACATTGCTCGAGGACGAGCAAGAGTCTAAGTGTGGGGTGTTGATGTTTAGCTTAAAGTATATATATTTTTATGTATATCGCCTCATATTTTTCTTTTGTTTCGTAAATTTTGGATGTTAAATGTGATGATTTATATTAATTTGAAGTATTTTTATGTGTAGGAACGATTCAAGAGAAATTGGGGGCGAAACGTGCAAAATAAGAGCTAAAACGAATGAAATCGAGCAACTTGAGCAGTTGGACGCCACAAGCAGCGCCTTGAGCCACCTGTGGCGTTAGAGGCAGAATAATTTTTAGAGGCAGCGCCCTGACGGGCTCCTGGCGTTGTCCAGGGCGCCGGTGGCGGAGATCATTCCTATTTTGTCCGGGACACGGTTAATTCGGTCCTAGACCTACCCAACACGTATAAAAGCAAGACTAAACATATTTTTGAGTGAGTTTACGCCACTTTGGAGGAAAAACACACACGAGAACATAATGAAGCGGAGAGATCTCTGTTTTGTTCATCTTTTTCCAGTATTTTCAATTATTCAACACTAATGAATTTGTTTGATTACATCATGAGTGGCCAAAAACCCATTGTTCTGGGGTTGTGATTTAGCCATGAATATTGTTGTTTAACATTAGCTTGACCTTGATTATAATTCACCAATATATGATTATTTCTTCAATTCTGTGATTAATTGGTTAATTGTCTTGCCAGCAGTTAGGTTATATTTACTATCTATGCTATGCTTGGGAAAGCCATGTATAGATTAGAGAAGAATTGAAGAGAGCGCGATCTTAACCCTTAAGGGGAGAGGATTTGTGGTTAAGATAGGAATATACCTAGTCACCGTGCTTAATTAAATATCGTAATCTTAATGTGTTCTTAATAGATTAATTTCATAGGAATATAGGCGTTAATCTATTTTGAATAGGCGAGTAGTACTTCGAGAGAAGACTATGAGAGCAATTATCGATTAATTAGCAACCATGAGAGAATTATATAAAAGGGAGAGTTAATTAGAACACAATATGAATGGTGAATCGATCACAACCCCGGGATATTTGTCTCTACTGAATACTCAACAATCAACTCGTTACTTGATAATTTAGTTATTACTTAGAATTTTAGTGTAATATAATCATATTGTTGGACTTAAATTTTGACGTGATCGAATAGTAATTTTAGTAATTTAGTGAGTACTTAATACAAGTCTCTGTGGGTTCGACACTCGACTTATCATTCTATTACTTGTACGACCACGTGTACTTGCGTGTGTATTTGGGAGCAACAATAGACTTGTCTTGGAATATTTATATTTTATACTTGAATACATGTTATGTTCTAGACATGATTATGATTTGGTCAGTATGTTTAAAATAGGGATGTGAGTTAGTAGTTTGATATTGAATGTTATTTTGTTATGATATTAGGTGTTTTGTTTGGTTTGTTGTGATATTAGATGTTTGATTGGTGGATGATAAATTTGGTGTTTGATTGGTTGGCTGTTTTGTTTGGTAGATGGTGTAGTTGAAAAGACAACAGAATTCTGCTAAATTTTTTTCAAATGTGGGGTTGATTCAGTCACAATTATTACTTGAAAATTCCAAGATTTGCGAATGTTTCAGTCGCAAATTGTTTGCAACAATGTGTTTTTTGATTGATCATTTTCAATCGGAAATCCGTCGTAAAGCTCGATTTCCGGCTGATTTGTAACCGTTTTGACGGACGGAATTTAGCCATTTTCTAGTAGCCTTTTGACCCGAATTGTAACCGGATGCATCTTTTCCTCAACGAGAGGCAACACTCTTTCTCCCTTATTAATAATAAGAAATATATCAATTATTTACCACGTAAAGTTATCACCCCTTTTGTTTTGATCGACATAGTAGTATGATTGAATTTAAAACTTGACTAGTTTGAATTTAAGATTTGAATATATATATATATATACATACATATATATATATATATATATATATATATATTATCTATGTATAAAATATCAGGTTCAGTCGAATTAATTATAAAAAAATTACTTTTACCTCGACATATATATAATGTATCAGAAAATAAAGAACTTCTAAATACATAAAAACATGTCAATTTTTTAATAATTACAATAAAAAAATTTGTATGAAAGAAAACAAAACAAATGAATTTTTTAAAGGTACATATAAAATTTTATTATCGAAGGCGTACAAAGAAAAACGTACAGAAAGGCAACTGCAAGATATACTTCTCACAACTAAAAGCGACTTTCTAAGCTACTATACATGATAAAAGTTCAGGTTTTCAAGCTCTTTAATAAGCCTGCTCTTCTGTAGAAGACATCTTATATGACTCTTCTAATTATGATCAGCTTGTTTATTCTAGTAGATCCTTTGATTTCTCTCAATCCAGCTGAGGTGATAAATACATGCAGCCAAACGTTATTCTAAATATCCTCTGATTTCTCTCAATCCAGAGGTGATAGATACATGCAGCCAAACGTTATTCTAAAGATCTCCGCACTTGAACTTCTTTCTTTTGCATTAACTTCAACTCATGTGGCCAAATTATAGATGTTTTATCAATCTTTTTCCACTGTACTTTAGGAAAACCACCCTTCCATGTTTTATGACATTTTTTGAAGATACTCTTTACATATTATCATTTTTAACTTAATTAGCCTAATATTTCCTTTAAGAAAAATTAAATACAATAATTTTTAAAGATAAAATTAGCCTTTTACGCTATCAGAACTTAAAATTGGGGCTTTTGCATCCGTACTCACTTTTTGTGTCACGTTTTAACTTATACCGGCTTTGTAAAAAAAATTGCATCTGTACCCGCTTTTGCGCATAACTTCAGCATGGGGGACTGAAGTAGCAAAGGCAATCACGCAAAACTTCAGCATTCTAGTAGACGGGCCTGAAGTAGCTTGTGAACTTCAGCTCTAGAGCTAAAGTTCTTAGCTCTAGTAAATAGGTCTTTGTAAATGGGGAACTTCAGCATACGGGGCTGAAGTATGCTGAAGTTCCCCCCAGTTACACTGGAGAACTTTAGCTCTAGAGCTGAAGTTTTTGTCTTTGTAATGGGGAACTTCAGCATACGGGGCTGAAGTATGCTGAAGTTCCCCCCAGTTACACTGGAGAACTTTAGCTCTAGAGCTGAAGTTTTTGTCTTTGTAATGGGGAACTTCAGCATACGGGGCTGAAGCTCCCTAGTTATAAAGACAAAAACTTCAGCTGTAAATGAAGTTCCCAAGTTATAAAGACAACAACTTCAGCATACGGGGCTGAAGTTTTGTCTTTATAACTGGCGAACTTCAGCTTAATTGGTGAACTTCAGCTCAGCGAGGGAGAGGAGAGCTGAAGTTATTTAAAAAGTGGGTACAAGTTAAAAGTTATTAAAAAAAACGGGTATAGGTTAAATGGGGGCGATCAAAAAGGGTGCCCCGCGCAATTTTTACCTTAAAATTTGCCTGAGAAAAGGTTATTTGTACAAACACTCCTTTAATTACTATGAAGAAGAATTAACCTAAATAGTCACTTACCCAATCGCTTAAATTAAAAGATAGATACTAAATATATAATATATGCTAATTTATACGAATATGTATATAAATGTGTTTAATTAAAAAAAGTAAACAATGAATCCGGTCATTTATGTAAAGATAATCTTACAAGGTCCCAAAAGGAAGCAGTAGAGGCCCAAACCCAAGCCTTACGCTCCTATCTTTTCAGTCTGGCGTTTCAGAAAGCATAGCCTTACTTTACCGTTGAGCAAATTTTCGAACTCTAACGGTCCTACATTCCCACTGCTCTCTCTGTAACTCAAAAGAACCTAAGAAATCATTTTCTCCTTTCAATCTCCATTTTTCTCTCAATGGCAAAGCCTAAAGGCAAAAGAAGTAGTTCAGAAAGAAAGATTTGGAACAATGTTTTCAATTTTTTAGGTACATTGTTTAAATCACAGCAGACGCAAATTGAATGTCTCGCCAAAGACCGAAGAATTCTTGAAGATTATATAAAATTACTGCATGATCGATTGGTAAATGATGGTTATAGCTATCAAGAACAAATTTTTCAGGTCACTTTTCATTTTCTTTGGTTTTGCATTTTTTAAACTTAATTTAGGGTTTTCATTGGTTTGAATTTAGGGCTTTTTTATTTTGGTAAAGTTGGGTTAAAAAATTGGGTTTTGCAGATGAAGCAGGATTTTATAGTTCAGGAGATGGAGCACAATGTTGAGGTAGCGAAAGCAGAGAGTCTTGTTGCTTCGAAGAAATGGGATGCTGTTATGTACAAAAAGAAGTTTGGTGAGTTCCATTTCTGCAACAAAAAAAAAATTATTGCAAATTTTGGATCTTTTTTTTCCTTTACCATTTATTTCCTGATGCGATTAGTTTAAAATAGGGTAGGGAAATATAATTCTTTATTGCACCCTGGTATTTAAGTGGAGAAGGCTATCCATTATCCATCGAATTTTGCATTGTGTGCCACTAGCTCTTGGGAATATCTCGGTTATAAAAAAAACTTTATTGCAAATTTTGAATCTCTTTTTTTTCACTATTTATTTCATGATGCCCTTAGTTTAAAATAGGGTATGGAATATAGTTATTTATTGCATCGCGGTATTTAAGTGGAGAAGGCTAGAGGGGCGGACCCATTATCTATCGATTTCGCACTGTGTGCTATGCAGAAAAGTTTTCTGTTTTCTCGGTTATAAGAAAAGTAGTAGAGTTCTTTATTGCTATGCAGAATTCAGAGATGACAACTTTCACTTCATGTGATGTTGCCCTTCCCTTATTTTATCTAATAACGTTGATGCAATTTCTTGGTTACTGCCTTTGATTACTTTGAAGAGCTTAATTTCGTGGCTATGGTTGTACTTGGTGTGAAACAAATTACATTGTCATTGCCTAGACGATGGTGCTGTTTAAGTAATCAATTTGTGATAGTGGAGCTTTAAACATGCAATTTCTTTTTCTTATTCAATGTTAGTTCTTATCATTTGACCTGTTGTTTGAAATAAAGGTTGTTGATTGAACATGTTAATTTGACTTGTATATTATATTAGTGATAGTATAAAAGAATGTTAAAGTAATGGTTAAACACTTATTTTGATAGAGAAAATATTACATCAAATATTTATATTTGAATAATTCAAGAATTTCAACTATTCGAAGTTATGAAAGCTGTATAAAATGATATTATCTAGGGTATGGTGTTAATCGTTTTGGAACATCTCAAAACAGAATACGGGTCATATAAATTGTAACGGAATGGATAGTAGCAACTGACATGTATCTTTCAATTTCTTGTTAGGCTCCCAGGGCTATGTGTGAGGGCTTCTGTTAATTCGCCTTTTCTTTTTACAAGTAATCAAAGATTTTATAAATGCTTGCACTAAGCCAGTGCGACAAGACATAACTATGGATTGTGCATATCCCCTATTGTATCTAAAATTGCATCAGCATCCTGTACACTAGTCACTAACCAGGTTGCACCAAAAAGCTAGCAAAAACATACATCTTTGTTTATGGCTATGTAAATTTCTTTTATGGCCTTCAAAGATTCTGTCATTTCTTTCAAGCTAATCAGTCCAACCAATTGGCTTGAGGGGATGGTATTGCTAGTCTTTTGTGATTTCGTGCACAGCCCTTCTTTGTTCCAACGTTGTAGTAGCTCCTTAGTGGATTTTGGCATGGTCCAAGACATGTCAAGGATTGCGAGAAACATGCTCCACAGATGACTAGTAACTTTACAATGCAAAAAGAGGTGGCCAGCATCTTCAGAGTGCCTCTGCACACATGGGGTACCTACTACAAAGCTGAAAATCCCCTCTTTTGTAGGTTGGAATGAGTGTGAGACTAGCCTCCCTAACCACAAACCACTACTTAAAGAGTTGAAGTCTTTAACCCAAAAGAGAGAGAAGGCTAGAGAGTGTCTTTTATGGTCTTTGTCCATGCTTTTTTCCCTGTCACGTGAGGGAGGGAGGGAAGAAAGGAAAGGGACCTCTGGGTGAGGGAATGACATGAGTGGTTGAACTTTCTATCCGGAGGCTGGATAAACTGTATGTTACTTCTTTTGTCTCACTTTCTCTGACTGACTCTAATCTCGATGGTTTCCAAACTAAAATAAGACTAGTTCTTTCTGCTATGTTAGTCTGATGTGCTATCTGCAAGAAGTCACCTCACTTGTAACAAGTTTCAACTCTGGTTCTAATAGTTCCTCTTTGCATTTCATCTCACGGCACACTTAACTTTCTCTTTGTGAAAATCTACGCTTGTCAAAATGGATCATTCAAATTGTCAAGAATGGAGGTCCTGAGAGCTAGGGAACTGCAGATAGATATAAAAGAATAATAATCATGCAACCACATATCTGATACATACACACACTTCTTTATGCATAGGGCTGTCAGTTCAGTTCCGGTTTCATTTCCAATGAGCCTTAAGAAGACTTCTGTTAATGGGGTTTTACAATCTCAATGAAACCAAAACCAAAATAGAAAAAACAATAACTAATTTGGGAATACTTGCTGTTTTAGATGGTTTTATTCTTGAAAGAACTCGCCCCACCCCCAGGTATGTGTAGCCTCAACTGTCACAGAGTAGACATGATCTTTTAAGTTTTAGCCATCCCAGCATTCAATTTGGAACTTACTTTTCACTAAAAAAATGCAGAAGATGCAGATAGTCTACTGGCAGACCTCAGAGAATTGCTTGACTGCCACTCTCATAAATGCTCAGAGCCAAATGTATGTTGTTTCGATTGCTTTTTCTTGTATGAATTTTGTTTCTGATTTCATTGTAAGTTTGTAGTTATCATTTGCCACCGCTGCTCAGTGACAAAACTAGAAGATAAGTCATATGAACATTCAATTTGATTCACAGGATGTACCAAGGACTGCTACTAATGAAAAAGCAGAGACAAGGAACAAGGCATGGGAAGATGAGGTGAGAAGGCTGAGAACTGAAAATGAGAGGCTTACTTCAGAGAAAAACTCTGAGATTTCTGCCCTCTTGGCAGAGAAGAATTTCATTTGGAACCAATATAACAAACTGGAGCATGACATGAATGAGCAATTGAGGAGCAAACATACTGAAATTGAGCTTGGAAATGAGAAAATACATACTTTTATGAGGAACATTAAGGAACTACAATCATCCAACACTGATAAGGATAATACAATTGCTACGTTAAGAACTGAAATTGCCAAACTGGAATCTGACCTCGTCAAAAAGAGTGAAGAGCTATCCAAACTTTCCAAAGAACTAGAGTTGCTCAAGAAGTCCGGAAGTGCCTCTGTCACTCCTGTGTTGCGTCGACCCACATCCGCATTAGGACCTCCCAAGCGCGGAATGGATGGGAAGGCTGTAACTTTCAAGGAAGAACCACAATCTTCACAAGCTCTTGAAAAGGTAATCTCGTCTTAATTTTAGAAGAAACTATTTTGCAGAAGTCCTGTGTTGCATAATTTGTCGGTGTTAATGCTGTTCTTCTTTGAGGCGTATCTTGCGTGTATGAAGTTTGTCATTCTCTTGGATTCAAGAAACTGCTCCCTTTTTCTGATATTGTAGAATAGGTTATTCTTGTAATGCAGATAGACTTTTGTTGTTATGTGGATCTAATGTGGTAAAAGGAAATCTTCTCACTTTGTAAAGGAAAAAGGAAAAGAAATAACTGAGATGTCATTGAATGTATTGGCATTCCCTTGTGACTTAACTTTTTGACATCCCGGACCTCTTTTCTTAACTTGATTTTTTGCAGAATTTACCTTGATAAAAATGACTTGATATGGTCCTTTTGCTAGCATGTTCTCTGTGCCTTACGTAAACCGCTCTTCTAATTCAAGAAGCAACCAGGATCAACATCCTGGTCATGACTTGTTTTGTAAAAGACGATTTCTCTATTGTGTGAATAACAAGCTAGCACGACCATAGTAACTTGGACATTGCTGTGTACTCTGTATATTCTTAATTGTGGGGCTAGGGTCTCCGTCGATAGAAGACATCCATGATATTTTGACGAATGCATGTGTGCATATGTTAACAACCTAGATTCGAATTCAAATGTATAAATACGGTGGTGACATCAACACCAGATTCTTTATTATTAGATACAGTAAAGGATTATATATAACTATTGTTTTATCTCATTCCAAGAGCATACTAATATGTCTTATGTGTGCTGATAGATAGTTGGTTTTTGTTGGGACAGAGAAGTTCAAAACGAAAAGCTGGTGATAGTATCTCAGGTGCTCCAAAACTATTCACATCCTCATTTAAGGTACCTAAATTAAAAACTTCATCTCCTCTTGTGACATGACCTTGTCAACCGAACTTCAAGTTGTAACTATACATTAGATGAGTAGATTTTTGGTATATATGTTTGTTTAGGATATTGGTCATTTGTATTTTGACCCCTGTATTAATATTTTCTTTTTTATTTTTCAAGCTATGTAATAGTAAATTGTACGTACTACTTGTAGATGTAACCAATTAGTTTCAATTGCAAGATTTTTGTTGAACTTGGAGCTTTGAGCATACTTTGGTTTTCTTTTCCTGTTCAATTTTTTCTTCTACGTACCGCAAACAAACATATATTAACTGTTTTCTTCTAGAAAAGAAAATGCAATCTTATTAACAGTCAACCACTTCTACATACTTGATCTAAAGCGAGTCATAGATCCAATTTTGACATCCTCTCTCTCTCCTCCTCAAACACCCCCCACCCCCCCCNNCCTCCCCAACTCCCAAAAAGAAAAACGAGATAGTAGGTACCTGATGAAATAATCGATATCAGCAACAAATAAGAGAAAGTATTGTACATAAGATATCTAAACAAATGAGAAACAGTTCATCTCTAAATCATGGAAGGTTAATACATTAAAGCACCTAATCATATTAATCCTAGTTACAACTTTTGCCAAAGGAGTTTGTGAAGAAGAGATGTAAAAGGTACTAAATAGTAATAACAAACTAAATAATTTCTGCCTCGCCTGATCGTAGGATGGATATCTTGTATCCAAAAACTAGCGGTGCGCCCTGTCAGGGTAACATTTCTTCACAGTATACGAAACCAAGTAGATTGAAATGAATTTTGATAATGAACCATGACCAAAAGTAGCACCAAAAGCAAAGCCAAACCCCAAGGAGAGCCTCCTTCTTGACTAGCCAAATGGTATATAACTGGCCT
Source organism: Nicotiana paniculata (assembly GCA_005239505.1). Classification (NCBI taxonomy): domain Eukaryota; kingdom Viridiplantae; phylum Streptophyta; class Magnoliopsida; order Solanales; family Solanaceae; genus Nicotiana; species Nicotiana paniculata. The sequence continues at coordinate 3,337 of ML357370.1, read as the reverse complement.
TGAAAATCCAACTGGATAAAACCATCTATTACTATTAAGTAAGATATACACCAAAAGAATGACAAGAAAAGGCAACAAAATAGACAACAATTTCAAACTAGCCTTGGATCTTTCTACTGTTGCCTTATACTCTGAATAAGTATTCATAGAAATCAAGAAAATCACTAGCCCAAATAAAACTATTAAGGGTAAAGGAGGTGGTGATATTGACTCTAGAGTTTGATCTCTCCAACTAACTCCTCTCCTTTCTCCTATGAACCAACCCATGATCTCAGTATATAATTCTTTTCTGATTAAATCAGAATTCTCTCTAGGTTGGTTTCTTTGGGTTTTCTTGAAGACTATATGGAGCAAAGGGGAATATGTGATTATATATAGAGAAAAAAAGGTGTTGTCTATGTTGTGGTCAGAGACAGATGGAGCTTATTTTAAACGGTTCAATTGAACTCAATATTTTCGACGTGCAAAAAATCACATAAATTTTCATCAAGTAATAAATTTTGAGCCCATATTTTCAAATATAGAATAATTCAGTGTTGAAAACCTTAAAAATAGAAACCTATCAAATTTAAATCATAGATTCGACGTAGCAAAGTTAGGTAGGCGGAAGGAGGTTAAATAGAACCTATTTCGTCCGAGAATTACACCGTTTATATATGGTTAATTTCTTTTTGTATGCATATATTAGATGTTGAATCCCTTTAGCTTATTCGCATGTTTATTTTTTATTTTTTAACTTCCTTGACAAAAATTCTGCTTCCAACATTGGTCATAAGTTATGGTATAAATTCTAGCTTTTTGGATTCCAATTGAAAACCGTCCTTTCTTTTGGATTCATACATTTTTGAGGGAGGGGATTGATTCGAAAATGACAGCAAGCAAATGGGCAAAAACCAAAAAAGCAAAGGATATATTCCTTTTTCATAGAGTCCGTTGATGTTTTCGTTCAAAAGTGTTGGATCTGATCATTGTATAAAATTAAAATATGAGTGGTGTCTCATTTTCACTTTTTCTTTTTTTTGGAACCCAAGAAAAATCCACTATCGTTACGGTCGCTATTTTTTGGGTGAGCACTCTTTGCGTACTGGTCAATATAATAACCTACAAACCATATAAGGGATATAAACCGTATTAAGCAAGCTATGTGCGACAGACTTGATCTACAAAGCATTGAGGGGAGATCGATCCCAAATCATCTGTATGGATGACACTCCAAACCAACTTGGCCATCCCTGAAGGGAATAGTCTTATTTCCTCTTGAAGAGGTACTTCCTTACCGATTAAGTCTAAAGTTATATTCTGATTATTCATCATCTTTATGCTGCAGAGAGGCGTCTATTAAAAAAGCAAGACGAATTTAAGATTTAAAATTTAAATATAATAAATGTGTATAGTATTTCTTTTTTTCCAGATCCACATATAATCCACCTATGATTTCAGTTAGAACTTGCACAACTCGCCCTAAATTAGGTAAAAATCGCACGGGACGTCCTATTTGGTCGTCCCCATTTAACTTATACCCATATTTTTAAAATTATTTAATATATACCTTAATTTTTACAACTTCAGGCGCTTCCTTCTTCCTGCTATCTGTGCGCTCCTTTTTTCCTCCTTTGTTTTCTACTCTTTATTCTACTCTTCATTTTTTGTAATTCATAGTATATTTTACTGCTGATTTGCTCATAGTGACTGCCATTTTTGTTGAAAAAGCGTTTTAGAACTTTTCTTCATCTATTTATAATTCATTGTCTGTATTTATTATATTTGCAATGAACTCAGATTGATCCAGAAATGGAATATCAAACGGCAAGTTGATTGCAGCTTTATTGATGCAATTCTTATACTAAGCTTTGAAAGTTGAACTATTATGGCACTCTTGATTTTAAATTTTTATTTACAAAGATGGTCTATCTTCTGTTTCTTCCAATGCCGATTAGGATGTCCTGTTTCTCCAGTGATTTATGTTAATGAGGTGTTTAATTAGTTTGTCAGCAAATAGAGAACAAACTTTCAGCTAAAAAGGAACAAAACTTCAGCTAGTAGAATGCGTAAGTTAAGCAATTAAAAACAAAAACTTCAGCCAACACTAAGTTAACATGAAAAACTTCAGCTTATTTAGTGCTGAATTTTTTACAAATGAACTAAATAATTTCAGCATCTTCTGCTGAAATTTTTGAAAAAGCTTTATGACAAAACTAATGAATCCAGGACAAAACTTCAGCTTATTTAGTGCAGAAGCTTTTACAAATGAACTAAATAACTTCAGCATTTTCTGCTGAAGTTTTTGAAAAAGCTTTATGACAAAACTAATGAATCCAGGATAAAACTTCAGCTTATTTAGTGCTGAGAACTAAATAACTTCAGCATCTTCTGCCGAAGTTTTTGAAAAAGCTTTACGACAAAACTATTGAATTCAAGACAAAACTTCAGCTAAAACATGATGAAGTACAACAAATAGAGAACTAAAATTCAGCTAGTGGAATGCTTAAGTTAAGCAATTACAAACAACTTCAGGTCCGTCTACTAGAATGCTGAAGTTTGCGTGATTGCCTTTGCTACTTCAGGCCCGTATGCCTGAAGTTTACGCGAAAAGTGGGTATGCTTGTAATTTTTTTTAAAGTCGGTATAAGTTAAAACTTGACCCAAAAAATGAGTATAGATGCAAATCCCCCCTAAATTAGTCTTTCACCAAAAGCTAAAGTAATACTCCTATATTTTAATTTATGAACTTATTTCCTTTTCGATCGGCGCCAAAAAGAATGACCCATTTCATTATATGGAAATAATCTACTTTATGCAATATAGTCACATCAAATATATGTGTTTCATTTTATACCATAAGTTCAAAAATCTTCTTTTTTATTTTGAATATCATATCAGTCAAATGGATTCAAATAAATTAAAACGGATGAACTATTTTGTTTAAGCAGATGTTGAACAGCAAATACGAGGACAAATTGCGAGCATGCATAGGTGCAAATATGCCCAGCTGGAGTCTGATTTTGGCCCAAAAAAGATACCAGAACGTGGCTTCTAAAATTAACTAGTGTTAGAATTTGTATAATACACGAATAATTTGGCAAAATATTACTTTTAAAAGTTATAATTTAATATATCATATTATTTTAATAAATATTAGTAACGGAAAAAACTTGTGGTTCTGGAAAGTATAAAAGAATGCTTGGGAGTATCTGTTTTCTGTTATGAATATATATTATATTATGGATATTCATTTAGTACTCCGTTGTAAATAAGTTTTCTGAAAAAGTTTATTCATATGAGACACTGCCGTAAATATGTTTATCTATTTAGTACTCTATTGGAAATAAGCCTCCTG